>JAQLOM010169732.1:0-11401 GCA_030068315.1 Chrysichthys thysi | reverse complement strand
TAGAGTCACCAATTAGCCTAATCCCCTCTGTGCATGTCTTTGGACTGTGGGAGGAAACCGGAGTACCTGGAGGAAACGCACGCGAACACGGGGAGAACATGCAAACTCCACACAGAAAGGCACCTGCGCCAAACCCGGGGCCCGAACCCAGGACCTTCTCGCTAACCACTCAGCCACCGTGCCACCCGGATTAGACTAATTGGCTACTCTAAATTGCCTGTAGGTGTGAACATGAGTATGAATGGTTGTCTGTCACCCTGCGCTGGATTGGTGACCTGCCCAGGGTGTACCCCGCTTCTTACCCGAAGTCAGCGGGGATTGGCTCCAGCTTCCCCACGCAGCAGAAGATGAGTGATTGAGTGACTTAGCCATGTCGCTATAGCTACCGGTATATATATCTATATCTGGCAGCATCTCAATCAAACATCATTAACATGTACCACACAGCTCATGGAGCTTTATTTTAGTGCACTGCTATGCGGTTTGGGACGCAGCCATCCATCCACTTCTTCGCCAAGGTCACAACTCCAGTCCCTCCGCGCCACTAGATGTCGCTGTAGTTCCAAAATTACAACGTCAGTCCATCTCTCTACACGCTGGGTGTTGTTTGGGAGCTGCTATTTAATCCGCAGTACCATCCCGGCGAGCGCGAGCTGCGGATTCTGCGCGCTAGGCGTCCGTTCAGGCTCCCGCATTGGTTCCCGGACGGCACGCGGAACAGAGGGAAGAAAAAAAAAAAACCAACCCACCCTCCACACCACACTAAACCACCCCACCAGGGGGCTGCTCACGGGGAGTGTAGAGTGTCCGGGGGACATAGTGGAAGTCTTCGGGAAGTGTTCAGTTAGTTGTTTTCGCCTGTTTATATTTATATTATTATTATTATTATTATTTATGTTTTTATATTTATTGCTTATTGGGTCGCGCGCACGCACGCAGGCACGCACGTACGTCGCTCACGCGGAGAACCGCTAAACAACTCGTCACGCGCTCAATTCAAAAAGGAAAAAAAAAATCAAAAACGAACGGACAAATTCAAACCCGGCTCACGCGCTTCGGATGCTGTCATTGTCAGCGGTCTTTCCAAGTTGTTTTTTTTTTCTTTTTCCACACGCGTGCGAGTGTGTGTGTGTGTGAGTGTGTGTGTGTGTGTGTGTGTGTGTGTGAGAGAATAAACTCGTATCCGTCTCTCCTGTTGTCATTTTTCCGTTAGCATCCGCGCTTTCTTCCTTTCCCCTCAGAATGTTAGCCGTTTGCTAACCGTCAAGGTTAAACTTAAACTCCTGGTTGGTTCACATACCTGAAAAGGGCGTCCTAGTACTAGCATACCGCTCGAGCTAGCTGGCGTTAAGGGTTAGGAAACAAGGAAGTAGCCTTGGCTAAATCCAGTGGTTAGCTAGGCGGGGATTTGTGAAGATGCTGCCCAGTATGTGGTGTTGAAGCTCGTGTCAGGTAGTGAACACTGTCCACCATGGAGGCACCAGCGCACCGGGCTGTAAGGATGAACCTAGTGCTGGGGGTGATGCTGCTGCTGCTGGTGGTGATCTCCGGGATGTCCGTGCTCGCCAGTTCCCCTCAGCAGCACTCCCAAGAGAAAGCGGGCAGCGGTGACACCAAGACCTCAGGACATGGAGGAGGGCATCACGGCAACACCACCAAGATCAAGTCTTTCCCCGTGTTGGATTTCGATTATAAACACGTCCGCGATCCTTTCGTCATATTCCTGTGGATCCTGCTGGCTTCCCTGATGAAACTAGGTACGTCGTTGATGGTGTTGTTTTTTTCCTTTTCTTTCTTTCTTGTTCTTTTTTTCTCTCTTTCAGGAGTGCTTATTGACAAGTCAACCTGATGTTGGGAATTCAGGCACAATACCAGCTGTTAGGTTGATCTAACAAAAAAAAAAAAATTTGCCCATCTGGATCCCGGTGAACCCGGAGAACGCTGGATGTGATTGTGAGGCAGGAGTACACCCTTCGGTGGTTCCACACATGCATACACACACACACACACACACACATTTTTTGGTTTGTTGTGTTCTCGAAAGTGGGAGGAAACTGGAAGAAACCCACGCGGGGTGAATGTACAAACAAACGAAACGCTCCTGAGCCGAGCTTGGGTTCAAACCAGGGTTTGTAAGTTGTAAGATGTATGCTGTAAGATGGCAGCACTAATTTGTCTGTGCTTTTCTCAGAAAATAATGCGTGTCGAACTGTGGGATAAATATTTATATGCACCAAACATGATGGCAGGGTAACGTTTGGGATGTTTCTTCACACTTCCTGCAGTGGAATTATTCTCATGACCCCTATACACTTTCTGACTTTCGCGTCTCTCTTCTGATTGGGCCGAAGGTGTTGATTTTAGGTTTCTGTAACAGCAGCTCGGGCGGTCATTTCAGCTCCAAGGACAATACTAATTAGTTTATACTAATGTGCTTTTTTTTTTTTTTTTTTTTTTTTTTTTGAGCGTACGTTATAATTTCAAGAGTAATAACATGTTGACGAGGCTTCCCGACGTTCCACATTATTATACATCGCTATAAATAGATAAGTACGACGAGTCATTTGTTTGTCACTTTAAATATAGGTTGTTTCAGGAAGCTGTGGTGGTATAAGAAGAATAAAATCCTTAAGCATGTTCCGTTGGAGGAAGGTAATAACAGTAATAATATCAGGTATACTGTATATCGTCCCGTATCCCGCCACCCTGTCCTTGATTATTTTCCTGTTGCAGCACAACCCCAAGTTTTTATGCCGTACGTATGAGAAGGTGTATAATTAATACAGGAGTGATTATAATATTTAAGCGTGGGAATCTCTGTAGACCTGGAAATGCGATTCATTTCGTCGTTTCCCTGATGCAATCATGGTACGCGTCTTTCATTTTTATAGCTATAGTTTTCATTTTGTCCCGCCACACCAGTTTCACAGCTTAAGTAGAAATAATCCTGAACGAAAAGTGTTCCTGTTACAGGTGTGTGAGAGCAATAGTGTTCAAAGATGTTGTATTTATATTCGAAAGTTTAAAAAAAAATAATATTCAGGATGTGATGTCCTGCTTGTAGGCGCCCGCTGTACGTCGGGTATCAAAACCAGTTTTGTCTGGGTAACCCTTGTGTGGCATTGAAATGTAAAATGAGGAAGAGTTAAGAATGGCACAATAGTGGGTTATGCATGTGAAACAGTCCTTCATGGACTGCGCTCAGTGACCTTGCGTTTAACTGGATGAGAAATTATGAATAAACTAAGAATAAAAATAGGAAACATGCCTTTTATGATCCTAGTGTGTGGATGACATTTACCAGAACTTTTTTTCTTTTTCTAGATACTAAGATGACTTCTCTCTCTGAGTAGTTTACAGACCACCTGAAACCGTGTTGGTACCCGTCCTCGGGTAGATTCATCCATGCGAAAATATTTAGGAGGAATGAACATGTGCTCTTCTTCTGTTGCCTCAGCTCTCTATTTACACGTGTGTGATCAGGATTGGGTTCTAAAGTGACTTTTTGAGGGGGTCTGAGGAAGTGAACATGACTGATGTATTTATTACGAGCGTCTGAGATAATTACATAACCGTTCAGGATGTCTGTGGTTTGGGCAAACGCTTGTCTACTTGCTTTAGAGTAACTTACATGAGGGGGATTCTACTAACTCCACAGGCTGTTCAGTGTGTGCGTGCATGTATATGTGTGTGTGCGCATGCATGTGTGTGTGTGTGGGTGGGTGCGCTTGTGTACCAGAGTGTCAATCAGACAAACACACCAGATTTATTTTTTTTTTTTTTTTTTTTTTTTTTACATTCATCTGGCCACGCCCTCCTGCTTTTTTTTTTTTTTACTTTTCTTTTCTTCAGAGCTTCTCAGTGACCTCATCAGTGAGTGACCGTGATCTCTGAGGCATCTCTAATGCATAATCGAGCTCTAAGCTGCATCTCAGGCAGTGTAGCCTCAACTGGATGTGTCATTCTGAAGCGGCAAATCTTTCGTCCTCGTTCCAGTCCTCTCCCCCACCTTCCAGTTTATCGATCCTGCCTCGGTATCTCTGCATCTCTGATCCACTGCAGTGTGGAGAGCGTCAGATAACTTCTGCCCCAAAGTGTGTGTGTGTGTGTGTGTATATATATGTGTGTGTGTAATATATATACACACACACACGTCTGTGTGTATGTATGTCTGTATGTGTGTGTGCTTGTTTGTGGGGTGTGTGTGCGCGCGCGCGTACTTGTTTATTGTGTGTGCTCGTTTGTGGGTTGTGTGTGGTCTTCTGTTTAATTTCAGCTTACCAACTGTAAAACCCGAGGCAGAGAAATCAGGCAGCCTGCTGCATTAATGCACATTCAGTGGTAATAGATGTAGTCATTATGTGCAAATGGACATCAGTTAGAATTGTGGCTTGGTGGCAAAGAAATTGGTAATTGGTAATAAAAAAAAAAAGCCTGCAGGGGAACATCTGTAATAAACTGGCAGATGGGCTTTGTTTGTTTTCGAAGCACAGATGGGATTGTCATTTCTGAGAAGCCGATCTATCCCAACCAGCCTATGCTGCATTTCCCATGTACTGCACTGTATGCATTTATTTGTTTGTTTGTTTATTAAGTAGCAAGAACACCTTGCCACAGAACCAGAAGTCCAGGGGTGGAGCCTGACCTGATCTAGATCTTCCTATTTGGGTGGAGTCAGAGCAAAAATCCTGCAGGAGGAGATGACTTGATGGTTCAGGCCAGAAAAGTACGCGATTTACAGTTTTAGTCATCGATGAATCGGATCAGCTGAAACCGTCTGGTCTTTTGGTTCTGTAGCAAGGTCCAAGTAGTAGTAGTAGTAGTAGTAAGCCCCTTTTCCACTAGTACCTACTCAGCCCGCCTCCACTCCACTCTACTCGGACCTGCTTGGCCTTACTCAGCCCCAGTTGGTTTTCCATTGTAAAGACAGGACCATCTCAAGTGGGTGGGGACGTAATATAGTGGGCGGACCCCGGAGTGCGTCGCTATGCAAGGCAAACATAACAAAGAGCAAGTAGCAGGAAGTGATCTGAAGTCATGTCAACACAACAATGTTGGAGATTTGGGAAACTGGAATTCACTCAAAGTCTTGACCAGACAACTGTTTGTTTCCTTTTTTTTCTGTTTTATTTAAATACTGATCCAGATTGTAGCTTTAGCTTTATCTTCAGCTGTCACTTTAATTTTATCCCTAGCTTTATCTTTAGGTGAAAAACCTGCATACAATTTTAAAAGGAATAAGGAAAAAAAATAAGAACAGTGACTACTCAAACCCTTTAAAAATATACAAAATGCAACCTTCAGTCATCAATAAATATAAATGCCTACACATACAATTACAAAATATTCTAAGCAGTACAAATCAGCTTGGATTTAAAAGAGCACTTATAGAAGAATGACTAAACACGTGCATTCATTTAATTTAAACAGGAATTAAGTAAAAAAATTCAATAAATAAATCAAACACTTTCAAAGTTCAAAGCGCTATAAAAAAACAATTAAATGAGAGCCAGGCGACTCAGGATTTACTACAATCAAGCACCACGTCTCATGCAACCGCTAGAAAACATGAATAACTAAATGCTACAACCCAGCTTGTTAAAAAACTAATTTCAACACACTGAAAAGAGCATGAACGAGCATTCACCGGCTGCCACTCTAGTCTTCAAAATGTCCCATAGGCACAAAGTCCCCAAGAATTTCATTGAACGCCCAAGAGCATTCTTTCCAAGCTCTTTTCTTTTTGTTTGTGTTTTAATTTTCCACCCGTGGCTCAGCCTGATTTAAACATGTCGCACAGCAAAGATCACACTCAGCTGGTGCGAGTTCAGCTGCAATCAATGAGCTGCATTGAGACTCCCCTGTTCCCGTGCACTTTTTTTTTTCCTTTTTTTTCTGCTTTTCCCGTGTTCCATGGTGACATTAAAATCACCCAAGCCAGTTTGACTTTAGACTAATCGTTAGCGTTGATGCTAACCGGCTGTGTTCGGGGCACAACTCCGACATCTCCTGGAAAAACCTTCTCGTTCCGTGTAGCTCCATCCAGCGCCCCCTGAATCTTGTCTTCAGCTAAGAAGCACAGAAAGGCCTGTACCTCTGCGTTGGACCACAAAACTGATTGTGCTGTTGCCATTCTGTATAAACAGTAGCTGGTCAGAGTTTTACAAATGGTGGGTCTGGCGGTTGTTAAAATCGGTCATGCTATGCGAAAAATGCTTCTTAAATGCTACTTGGGCCCACTCGGCCCGGCTTCTGCCAGTGGAAAAACAGTGGAGCCAGGGCCGAGTCGGCCCGAGTAGGTACTAGTAGGTACTAGTGGAAAAGGACCTTGGTGACTGATAGCAGTGTAGCAAGTCCAGAGCACTATCCATACCACAGTGCACTGTGTTTGGTTTGGTTTGGATCTTGTATACCTTCAAAGAAAGCCTGCGATGTTCCAATACTTCTGATTTCTGGCCTCTGGAAAAGAAAATTCAGCAAGTGACGTCAAATCATTATGGCTGCTTGCAGCATCAGCGCTAAACAATGTGGCAATGTTTTGCCTTTAAATGAGTTCTACACTGTGCAGGCAAGTATTTGTTGGATTATTCAACATACAGGCATATTTATTGAATTGTTAAATCTCGAACAATGACTGCACAGTGTGCTGTTATAAGGAGGAAAATGTGCATCATGCAAATGACGCAGTGGCTAGCAAATGCTTCCCCGTTTTGCGCGGTAAATCAAACGCAGCGAAGCATCAAAAAGCAAGGCACGGATTTATTACATTCCTTTGGCTTGCACTTGGCGCTAGTTGGTATAATTAACATGTCATTTGGTACACGTTTGTGATGGAGTGGGGTAAACCTGCGTAATGTAGTGTACGAAATCCATGTACTGTAGCGCTGCCGATTTCCTGAATTAGGGACTAGAGAGCAGGCTGCTATTTTAAATACAGAAATAGATTGCTATTTTGGGATGCATCTTTTTTTAAACATTGTAGTTTGTGCCAGTAACAGTTACAGCCCCTGCTACAGCTTTGTATCGGGCCTCTTTTTACCTTCCTGCCTCACGCAAGAACAGACAAACTGTAGCCACCTCCCCAGAGCAAATCATATTTGCGATGAAGACTTGTGCTAATGCTGGCAAATGAACAGATGTTTCACTGATTTACGATCACGCTGCCTGGTAAAGATCTGCTAATCTTTATTTGGAACGCGGTAATCCGATCAAAAAATCCGTTCACAAAGCGTCGTTTATGTTCACGTGGACCCGACGTGTAAATAGCACACGGGTTTCAAGAGGAACAACGCAGCTGGGACAAAACCTAAACGTCAGCAGAGTTTAACAGCCCCAAACGGTGGCCCGGGTGTCATCTGGAGCCAGACGTTTGTAAACAGCGGACTAAATTTGGATTATGATGTTGATGGCGCTTCCAGGCAGTGATTCTTAAGCAGTGAGCCTGAAGGGTGTGCGACTGAGAAGGAAGCGACGGCCATGCCTTGAGCACTAATGAGTGCTTTCGTGAAAATTGCGTGTGTTTACGGAAGCGCGGCCTTGCTGCCAACGTTTTTAAAAGCGTCTGACATAAATGAGTTGTCCTTTGTTTTTTGTTTTTGTTTTTTTAAACCTTGAGCATTTCCATCGTTAGTTCTTTAACACGGGAAACATGTATGCGGTCCTACAATCCCGTGTCTCGTTTGTCCACTGCTCTGGGTGTAATTTATTGTTTGGCTTGTTTACACACACACACACACACGCACATGCGTGCTCACATGGCTGTACTGAAACCAAATTCTACCAGCATAGTTAAATGGCAATAAACAATCGTGAAGCTTATTTACAGTGGACAGGGGTAGCTCAGTGGTTGATGCTGGTATCTACAGGACCGTCACAGAGGCACAGTTTGGGGTTAAATTTATATGGATCAGGCCCTGCGGTAATCCTCTTTTACAAAGGTGTGCCCCTGTGATTGTACGTTGTTACGTCCTGCAATCTCCGTCCAGACGAGCATTTTCGCTCCGTGTTCGAAATAATCTCCATCCATGCCAACAAGCCTGAAAACGCCCATCATGCGACCAGTCACGTACACTGGGCACGCTCGTGTGAGCATTAACAGGAAGCAGATGGTATCCTCGGTGTTTAGTTGCCCGGTTGGAGATCGTTCGAGTAATAGCTTGCCTTTTGCACATGCAGGCAGTTGTAGCGTTATAAGATGCCAATTTTAACTGCACGGCAGCTGCTAGTAAAGATGACAGTCGGAAGTGTTTGGAATTTATCCATTCCGCATTCAGCACCGGAAGTTGAGGAAGACGAGGTTCAGTTTCTTCCGGGAAAGGGTCACGTGATGGGAGTGATGAATGAAAGAAGGACGTGCAGTGATTGAGAAGACCCAGTCATTTTCCAAAAGCCTCCGCCTATGGGCGTCCACACTATGAAAGGTTTTCAAGCTAAAACAAGGTTGGGAGCAGGGACAAATGCGGCGTTTTATGGGCACGAGGACTCCAGAGAAGTTCCGACGCCAGGTATAAACGTAGCAAAAGTGATGCGTTTTAAAAGTAAAATGCGTCAGTGCGGACCTAGGCCCTAAAAAAAAAAAAAAAAAAAAAAAAAATTAAATAAAAAAAAAAAAATGGCTTTCAATTATAGTTGGACATTTTCTGATTTTAATGTTATAGCTCATCACATCTAGGAAAATAATCAAAGTGTTTGAGGGTGCAGGCAAAACCTCGGGATCCTCCAAGCAACAGCTTTCTAGACTTTCTAAACGTGTAAGTCCCGTCCTGAGATGTGAGTCTTTCTTTGCGGTAATGTGTTTTAGGCCATCCCTTCCCGGAACCCTACTCGGTGCAGTTTTTTTCCCCTTCAGATATCCAAGTTTTTATTTTAGAGAGGGTACAGTTTGAACGTGGTCCAGCTAACGTGATGGCCATGCTTCAGAATTGTTTTAGCCACTTGGTGCTGGAAATAACATCACCTCACGGAGAGGCGTATGTGGCATTTTGGATGACTGTTGAAGTTACCAAATATGGATCTTCACCTTGGTACTTTTTATAGGTAAATATTATTGTTTTTGTGGGCGTTTCTTGCTTGAGACGTGAAGTTCGGGAAAGCCGTAGTACTAGTAACAGGTTTGATGGACCCTGAGGCACGTGCACCAATGCAGAAGCAAGTATTTTTCCACACAGGTGCTTTGTATCGTGCACCACTTATCTCTAGCTGACCTGAAAATGACATGAGTAGCTTAGTCATTGTTTGTCGTGTTTTCGGCAGCGTACAGTGGATTTCCTCACTCGTTTGCCACACGTGTTTACCTGCGCCGTGGGTACTTCTGCAGCACCGTTCCAATCCTGTTCCGGTTCCCCGAGCTGTTAAAACTCGTTCAAATATACGCACACCTAGTTGACTGTCTGAAAGCGTGAGGTTTGATCTGCAGTGACTCAACAGCTCCTTGTTTTCCATCGTGATTAAACGGCACTTTGCGGAGAGGCCCGAAGTCCAGTCCACTCCTTTCTCCAATAGCGCCGACGCTACCCTGGTGATAAGCCTGATTAATTAAGCACCGTTTTACGACTCGGCATAATCAGCGTTTCCATTGTGCTATGGTCTACATTTGGGAGAAACCCACTAATCGCTCACTCTAGGCTGCACCCTGAAGCACTTTTCAAAAGAAAAAAAAGACCGAAATAAGGTGCGGCGATTCTTGCTCCAGTGTGGAGGAGGTTGAGCTTTATTGTTCTCACCACTTGCCGTGTGTGAAAATTAAATCAAGCCACGGTAAGAGTCGCATAAATAATTCAGTGTTTATTCATTATTAATAAGCGCTTGTTATCTGGAGCAGCCCGCTTACGTCTTAGTAGCTTGAAGGAAGCTTAGATTGATCATTTGGAGTGCAGGCCTGATGTCTGACGTGTATGTACGTAGAAATGTAATAAAAAGAAACGCCGTTAAGGCTGCATGTGAATTTCTTTTCAGGATATTTTTTACTAAGTGCACCATAAAGCAAGTAGAAAACAAATCCCTGAATTGGGATAATTGGGGGATGATGGCGACGATGGGTGGTTTGTAACCATGACGGCTTTGTATTGAACATACGGTAAACCGGAGTTTTCAACAATGCCGATGGACAAACAGACATTTAAATTACATGGGAGCTTCTTCAAAGCTGTTTACGTTTCTCCACCCACCTGATCAAAACTCCTTCGTGGAAAGAAAGTGCATTTTGTAACAGGTTTCAGTGAAAAGTTGAAAATCAGACACTCAGGACTGGGGGAACAAGAAGATATCTGTTACATGGTGACCTTCACGCTGATGTTGTTCATCCCGAGTGGACTTTGAAGCATCCGGAGCGTCGGGAAGTAGATTGCTGCTGGGACTTGAGTGAGAATCGAAACTGTGATGGGATGCAATTACAAATTTTTTTTGTAATCACAGACTTTGAGTGTTTAAGTTAAAAAAAAAAAAAAGGGGGGGTTAATAAAATAAAATCACCGCAGCTATTCGAAACATACAACGGCGTATTAGGGCCACACATGAAGAAAAAATAAAATTTGCCATGACCAGATTAAAGTCGACATTAAAATCGAAATGTCGAGAATAAAGTTGAAATCTGATGTCGACTTTAATCTCGACATTCAAAACTAATTCGGAGAGAGGGCAACCACTCCGCAGCTGCAGTCTCAGATATGTACATGATGTGAAGGTCCTTGCATCTGCCCATTTCCAGCAATTTCAGTTTGCAGGAATGTGGCCACTTCTTCCAAGTTTGTACGATTTCTCCTTCTGACCAAACAAAGTTTTCGGCACAACCTTTTCAGTGTCCTTACACTAATGATCACACTGTGGTTCTGCGCTAAAACACAGAGGATTTCTTTATCTCTAAACCCGATTCTGAAATGCAATTTGACCAAATCATCCACACGAGGCATGTTGAGTGGTCGGCCAATCGATCCGTGTGACTTCAACTGTATTCTCGACATTTTGAGTTTAATGCCGACTTTAATCTCGTCATGGCAAAAAAAAAACAAAAAAACATTTTTTCTTCATGTGTGGTAGGGCTGCCACAAACGATTATTTTGATAGTCGACTAGTCACCGATTATTTTTTGCGATTAGTCGACTAACCATTTTGCCGGCGCGCAAACTCGCCGGGACTGCATCCACTGGACGTAAAAATAAGTAAGCAAGCAAAATTTATTTATATAGCACATTAAAACAAAGCTGTTGCTGACCAAAGTTCTGTACATCAATAATAAAAATAACATTACAAAAGACTAATTAAACAAACAAACAAAAAATTCCGATAAGACAGCCAGAACAAATCTTACACGAATAAACACACTAGACAGCAAAAAACACAATGAGGGAAATTAGGGCTATGGAAAAGCCTGTGAATAGAGCTGGGTTTTTAATCTAGATTTAAA
>JAQLOM010169682.1:0-11404 GCA_030068315.1 Chrysichthys thysi | reverse complement strand
GATAGATAGATAGATAGATAGATAGATAGATAGATAGATAGATAGATATGTGTGTGTGTGTGTGTGTGTGTGTGTGTAGTGGATCTCTCCCGAAGTCTACCACCATCACCTTGGTCTTGGAGACATTCATGTCCAGGTTTTCTCTACACCATGATGGCAGCACCTCCACATCGTCCAGATAGGTTGTTGTTGTCTTTGTCATTGTAGTTGAAGATGAGGTCTACCGCCACTGTGTCATTCACCAATTTCACAATAATGTTGAGAAGCTGTGTGTGTGAGGAGCCGTGTGTGGCCATGCAATCATGGGTGTAAAAGGAGTAGAGCAGAGGACTCAGGAAACAGTCTTGGGGTCACCAGTGTTGAGGGTTCAAGTGCTGGAGGTGCATTTTCTGATCTTCGCCATCTGCGGTCTGTCAGTCAGGAAGCGTTGAACCCAGATTCATTGCTTATTAATAAACTAAAAAATTGCAGTGCAACAGCTTTTGATGTTTATTAATGAAACCAAAGTGATCTAGCAACTTGTAATATTACCTAATAAAGCCAATATTATCCTGCATGTTAATCAGCAGCTGGCGCTGTTTATTAAAAATCCAAAATTATCCAGCAGCTGGTGATGTTAATTAATCAATTCAAAACTATACAGCTGTCAATAAAAAAAATCCAGCTAATTGAGAAACATGAAGTTACCCAGCATCCGGTGATGGTTAATAAAGTTATCCAGCAGCTGTCGATGTTCACTAATTCCGCCAAAATGATCCCCCAGCTGCTTTTGATATTCAATGATAAACCCAAATTATCCAGCAGCAGTGTTCGTTAATAAACCCAGATTATCCAGCTGATATAAATGAATATACGTAGATGAACCTGCAGTTGTTGATGTTCATTAATAAGTCCAAAATGAAATTATTCTTAGTTATGTATATTAATCAGTTCAGAATTATCCAGCAGTTGATGTTAAAGCAACCTGTGAGACCTAAATCATCATTTTTCTAACTTTAGTTTTTGGTGGTGTCCACAGTATCTAAAACTAGCTTTCCAGTTAGCTCTATAATCCCCAATAGGTTTTACCTAGCTAAATCAAACTGATAAAGGGGATTTTTTCAGCTCACCCGAATTTGAATGTATTTTTCAGGCAAATGGCAAGGTCAGTCATCGCTGAACTTGCCACGCTGAGGTGAAATACAGCTGCTTGTCAAATGTTGGCCAAGACATTGGCTATAGCTAGCTCAGCATGCTACGTCCCTGTAAAACGTTAATGTTCATTAATTGTTGTTCAGGTGAACATTTGAGAGTGTCCTGAAGATGGCAACAGAACCCAAACCTTCAACAATGTCTGACTTTGGCTGTGTGTAAAAGACCTGAAGGGCAATGAGTTGCTTTTAGAAAAAAAAAAAAAATCACATCCATAGCATACATTTTTAAAAGTAATCAGATGAAGCTGAAATGTTTGTTTTAGTCTTTAATGTCTTTATAATTGGCGACTAATTACTTCAGGGATTTCGCTCTCCACCTCATATTCTCCTTCTCTCAATATGTGCCTGAGGCAACTGCATTTTAAATAACCCTCTGCGAATGTAATTATGTAGAAAACAATTAAAATTTCCTCAGGGTTTCAGTCACTGCTTTTCATACACATAACCATGTATACTGGAAATTTTGCCATGGTAACATGGAAAATATCTTGCTTAACCTGAGAATATTTGCCTCTATATTGACAGATGGCTCATTTACAGGGGACTAATGAAGGAATTAAACCTAACAAAAGGTCTAAATGTGCTATTACATATGACATCTACAAGTGGACGCTAATATTGGTTCCACACTTTAACATCAGTTATTAGCTATACTTCAGGGTTTAATGTATGTGTACATTGCACTGATCAGATCTGAAACACTGACGCTGTATATGACGTAAACCACTGGCATATTTTGGACAGTAAAAGCTTAGCAAGTGTTCATTTCTTCTTCATTTTCTCTTATGCAAAACATCTGTTGGTCTGTCCGTACGAGGCCACCGTAAGAAGAACATGAGATGGAAGCTAATTCCCAGTTGGAGGAAACCAAATCCATTGTGAACATTAGTCTGAGGCAACCATACTTGCCAATGGTTTGCTTTGCTTTATCACAGAGAAATGAGGTGATAAGAGATGCTACACCCCCCCCCCCAAAAAAAAAAACCCCATGTTCATATATTGCAATGTTAAAATTGTCCAACCTACACTCACAATCCACTGTATGGTGGTATGCAGGTATATGATCTTTACAACGAGCATCGGAATGAAAAAAATGTGCTGCAACTCTGATTATAGCAGCAATGTTGGTACCCGATGGACTGGTATAAGTATTTCAGCAACTGTTGAAGTCCTGGTAATTTCACACGCAGCAGTCTCTCGATTTTATACAGAATGGTGCAAAAAAACAAAAACAAAAAACAAACAAAAAAAAAAAACCTTTGAGTGAGGGACACTTCCGTGGGTGGAGATGCATTGTTGATAAGAAAGGTGAGAGAAAAATGGCCATGTTGGTTCGGGAAGGACATCTTGGATATGTAGTAACTCGTATAATCACTATTTACAACTGTGGTAGCAGAAAAGTATCTCACAATGCACTAAACATTAAACCTTGAGCTGGATGGGTTACAACAGCAGAAGACGGTTCCACTCCTGTCAGCCATGAACAGGAATCTAAGGCTATCGTGGACACAGACTCAAGCAGTACAAATGTATAGGGGGAAAAATAACCTGATAGGGCGGCACAGCGGCTTAGTGGTTAGCACTGTCACCTCACAGCAGTAATGTCCTGGGTTCGATCCCTGGGGTCAACCTGGGCACCTTTCTGTGTGGAGTTTGCATATTCTTAACCGGTCTTTTTATAATCTTCAACTGACCAGTTTTGGTGACCATCTCAGATTTCCATTCTGTGACATAAAGCATCAATAAACTACTACATTGTAAAAGTATGATATTCATGCATACCTAAGAGAAGCCCTGATGTTCCATTTAGTGTGAAATTTCTTGCCCACTGTTCCCAGCGTATGTTTTTGGGATAAAATGGTTTCTGAAAACTAGTTAATGAATACCTAGAAGAATTTTAAATTGGAGAACACACACGCACACATATCCATACACACTCCACCCTGCTTTTTGGCATGCGAGTCACAAAGAAGACCTGCAGACATTTAAAGCTTATTATCTTCCTGGTAACACCAACTTAACAGCATTATGACATCTAAATGAATCACATAAATAAAAAACTGGTCTGGCTTGATTTGTACAGTGTGCAGAGGCACATGGCTTACATGCCAAGGCAAACCAAGTTTATTTATACAACACCTTTCATACCCTGAGGTCATTCAAAGTGTTTTACATAGTGCATAGGCATATAGCACAATAAAATGACTGAGGGAAAAAAAGATATACTGTATAAAACAAACTCCAACTAATCGAATAATATAAATAAGGCATGGATGAGTTTCTGTAAGCGTGATATTGAGGAGATTCTTTAATTCTTGCTCTATTTTTGAGATGGGAAAAAAAACAACCATTTTTTAAAAATATAGCTAATGATGTTAAGCTCACTCAAGAGTACACCAAGGTTTCTGACTTGATTTTTAGATACCAGATATTTGTCATTCAAGTCCATTCTGGAATTCTGGTATAAAATGATCTGTTTTGTCTTCACTGTCATCTCCTCGGTGCATTCACTAAGGGAATTTGGAGACTGTAGTCTACATATAGTAGATTATGGTGTTGTCTTTGTAAACAGATCAACAACTTTGGGTCGTATTGATTTATAGAGTTGACTTAGGTGCCTGGTGAGGATTTAATACTGAATTTACACACATCAGTATTCAGACCTAAGCACTAAAAAGAAGCCTACAAGAGTGTTATGTAGGCAGAGTTTGATAAAAACAGGTGTATGTCTCAGTTATATGTAATTCAATCCCTTTTTACTTTCCAGATATGAGCAAGGAACAGTATTAACCCTTTACTGGGCAAAGGGCCATATTTGGTCACTTCCACCGACATCCAAAATGGCCTCCCCATGCCGCTCCATGAGCTAGTAGAACCACATGGATTTCACCCATCCTGTTCCTTTAACTTTATATGTGGTTTTCTTTTATACAGGTGCTCCTGACTTATGATTTTTCGAAGGTACGATGACGAATGCGATGCGCTAAATATGGTAAAATATTTAGAAAATATTTAAAATTCGCAGGCAGGTATTGCTGGCAGGCCAGCGTAACAGGGTATGATGTGCGGATGTTCGGATGACGCCCAGAAGTATGCGGACGACACCCGGAAGTACTTGCACAAAGCCTCACTCTCTCCTGCAAGTCACAGAGTTAACTTGTGTATTGGTGTACTGTACAGTGCATTACAGTGGTTTTTTTTAAAGCTAATTTTAATTCAAAAGCATGCCTTCTACAGGAAAAGACTCCTGGGTAGGCTAGGCTAAGCTAGGCTAAACTGGGCTAAACTAGGCTAGGCTGGGCTAAGCTAGGCTGAGATACCTAAACAAAGCTAAGTGGTCCAACACAGTGGTTCAACATACAAGATTTTCGACTTACGATGGGTGTGGAAAATCTTGTTTTTTTTTTTACAGAAAAATAAAAAACTTGTAACATAAAGTTCTTTAATTTCATCCAATAACACTCTGGGGTAGACGTTTTGATTTTCAAGTATTTAAATTTGTCCCCTATAAAGGGTTAAGTCTGATGCCGCTGTCTGACAGTTTGATGTATCTACCATATTTTACAGTACATTCATGTTTTGGGCTGGAAATCCACTCAAACACATGGAATGCCATTCAAGGTCAACAGCAAATATAACACTATTAATAAATGGAAAAGGATCTTCCTTTTTTCGCAGTATGATATCAGAGGAGATAACTTAATCATCTTAATCAGAGACACTGTACTCCAAGAACTGAATTTTTATGAATAAAATTGCGAATTAGCTTCGTGGTCACATGGTCTTTATGGGAGAGAGTACTTTGAATTAAGAAAAAAAATGGTTATTAATTGTCAGTAAACAATTAATTAAAAGTTTCATGACTTCCATTTAGCATCTTGTGGCTTTGTTAAGTTGTGTGAACAATTAAATGTGAAATGCAAAAATAATAACATGTGCTCCTGCCTAGGATACATCTACAGAGAAAAACCGGCCAACCTCAGAGGCATAAATGCTACACAATCTGAACGGTGCGCCCAGAACATCCACTTACGCTCCTATGCAACCCTATCTCCGAACATTACTTTCCTCACATAAATATGGACCTAACTGGCCTAAGGGAAGCAAATTAAGTTCGAAAGAAGTGGTGCAAGAACAGAACCCTGAGGAGGATAAGTCACCTGGCTGTAATAACGGCCATGTTCGCACCTGAACGCTGCACTATACGACTCCTTCACACACATTTCTCAGGTCATATAGGTCTGTAGTCACAAAGGTTAGGCTGTAGTTGCTGAGTTAAGAGTTAAACCAGGCTCTACACTCATGTTTTCCATCCAGCATATTAAACAGGGATTGTCCGCACAACTACAGCCCTTTAAACACACTTAGTACTATTTATAGTACACCGTAAATCTACTATCTGGTGTCATCTGATGTTACTTCCTAACGTCGCCACAGGGATATTTTCATTGTTGTTGCCGCCTGTGGTTTGTTCTTTAAGGATCTAAGTCTACATCTGGGATTAGATAAACTTGCTTTGGGAATATTTCTATTGCTATTAAGAAATAAACAGTTTATGTTTCATACTTCACATTAACTTTTTGTTATCATGGCAAACAATTTCGGAAGTCTTGTCTCATGTCACAAATTAACCGTCCTGTGTAATTTTTTTTTTTTTACCTCATTAAGTCATTTTGTGTACATTTAGTTTAACGTTTCCAAATATAGATATATATTTTCCTAAAACTCCAAACCATGAACAAAGACGTGCTGGAATGGAAATTATTTAAAACCAATTTGTTTACAGAAATGTGAGTAAGCAAGCCTTGGCTCTGGAACCTGCTTGTGCTTTATTTTTCTGAACGGGTGAACTGGGTTATGTGGAACACTGAAACTCTGTTCGTTTATTTCTTTTTCCAAATTTTTCCAGCTGTTTTCCAACTTTTCTTTTTCTTTTTCACCCCTGAGGGACCAGCTAATTCTCAAACAGGAAGTACCCCTGCAAACCTGATGTAAAGTTATCACAAATGTGACTTGTTGTTTTTTTTTGTTTTTTTTAGAAATAAAACAGTACAGATATTTGTTACTTGTTGAGTCTTGTTGGTAATATATTCACACAAAAATGTGTATTAGGTTTTTATTGTCAATTATCCTTTGTTTAGTCAGAGGACATACTCTGGAACATGTTTGGAAAAGTGAACACTTAGGAAAATCTTGACATCCTATATATACTTCATAGGTAGTGAGTCCTGCTCCTATAGCAACATTTCACACCAAAATTATTTGTATAAATGCAAACAACTGAAACACTCTGTAATTCAAGTTAACTAAATAGAATTCCAGTGAGGCTTAGTTAAATGTTAACAACGTTGGCCCAAAACAAATACATTCTCCCTATCACCTGGAGAGTTTAAATCCCGATGATACTATAGCCGTCTGTGGCCTGGAGCACAAGAGACCAAAACTGGCCTGTGCCCTCAGGGAGGGAGGAGTGGTGTACTCTCTTTCTCCCCTGGTAATAAGAGCAACACGAGACAATCCTGAGCTCATACATGCAGGGGTGGGTGCATAGCACTTTCCTCTGAAAGAGTTTCGTCACCCCTGACACTGCATGAGCGATACATTTAACACGCTGAACTTGGCCAGCGACATGTTTCTCAGACATGTGCACATAAAGTCCTCACCCTCCCTGGTTGGTAGCTGTCATGTGACAGGAAAGAGCTGCCTAATGGGTGGGAATTAGGGTGAAAATCAGGGGAAAAAATAAAAAAAAAAAGTAAAAAATGTTAACAAGACACATTCACATGGGCTGTTCCTGATCAGACAAACTGGTCCTGCAGTAATTAGGGTGATTTAAACGTTTTGTTTCCTAATACAGTAAATGTGACCCAGATTTTAAAGCAAGCTGCCCAGGTTATAAATATTTTTAATTTACAAGGTGCAGCATGTTTTCTCAGTACTGTCATTTAATTTGAGCAAAATGAACTTTAATCAGCTGAACAATTCAAGTCAATTCAAGAAAATATGAGCTTACTAGTTATATCCTGCCTATAATCTGTTACAAATAATGAGCCCTATGTATATGGGCTCGCAGAGCCCTTGCTATTTGATTATACCTCGTTAGATTTGATCAGAATTTACAGCAAATTTAGGAAAAGTGATTTATGGAAATGGAAGTATGAAATGTATGAAATGGTAGAGATGGGAAAAAGTCAGTATATTAAAACCTATAAGTACTGTATACCTAAAGCTATATATAGTTTTCCCCTTTAGCCCGAGGCTCTTCTATTTTTAGTTGCTTTTGTGAAAAAACTTATGGAGATTATTTTGCAAAGTCATGGTGACAAAACCGGCTTGACATGCAGCATCTGACAACATGGCCTAAAGAATTTGTTCAGTTGGAAATACCCATTGTTACTCAGCAGCTTAGAAAGAAATGTACTATAGGAACATGTTTGGAAATTCTGTGTGTTTTGAATATTTTTAGGTGCGTAAACACAAGGACACGTCGTAGGACTGGTCTGGTCGTGACAAATCAACAGAGGCATTTAGATTCTTTACTGTACTTAATAATCGAAAGGATGGTTTTAAAGGTTGGCTTATGACGCATGTTGGCTTAAAGAGATTTACTGAACAATCTGATATGACTGTGTGACTTACTGAACCTTGAGATTTATAAACCAGAGCAACCTGTTTCTTTTTTTTTTTCCTCTTACACTGACATTTCCTGGAGGTTTGATGATGATGATGATGTGCCACGATGATATCTGCCTTGGTTTTACTAGCTGCTTATTTAACAAAGTAAGTCAATATGTCAATAAAGAAAATAATAAGGATAAAAAAGGATGAGGAAGGATACATTATTAAAAATATTATGAAAAGGAAATATTCTGAAAAAATGGAATAAATAAAATTAGACAAAATACCATAAAATAAAATGTAATTATATATGTGTATATTTGTATAAAACAGTCCATTACAAGACAGAGAGTTAATAAAAGAGAAAAGAATGCAGTCGTTCCTCTTATAATGCACGTGGTCACACTCTTGAGCTTGTGTTGTCGTATGGTTTTTCTGTTGACAGTATTAACACTGAGGATGCAGTTTCATCTAATAACAAGCCTATCGTGTTTAATATTGTACTGTCAAACACTCCGTTTGCTGACAGATATGTTAGTTGTTATTCTCACAAATTATGGAAAACATTGTCTTTATCCAATTGTTACCATTGCTGAAAACTATGGAATTACTCGAACCTTTTCAGACAGGTTTCTTCATCATACTGAAACAGCTTTATTAAAGGTGATAAATGACATACTACTCACATAGGATTCAGAGGAAAATGAAAATTGTAGATTTATTCAATATATAAATGCCGCCTTTATTAGATATATAAAGTGCAGCCTTTGATACTGTTGATCATTCTGATTTTGTTAGCATGTCTTGAACATTGGGTTGTCATTAAAGGTTTTGGGTATCAAATGGTTTATTTATTTATTTATTTTTTATATCTCATTAATTATTTTTTTTTATCTCAGACATAGGACTTTTTCAGTATCTCAAACCAATTTTTTTTTCTGCCTCTGCTCTTGTTTCTTACAGTATCCCTCAGGGGTCCATTTTGGGACCAGTCCTTTTTTGTCCATATTTGATCCCCTTGGGAACCTTATAAGGAGATATAACATTTTCTTTCACTTCTATGCAGATGATTGTATCTTTCACTAAAAACAAGTGAGTCCCTTCAGGCTCCCTTTGAATGTTTCGAGATTATCTCGAAATAGTAGATGAATAAAAACTTCCTCTAACTGAATAATGATAAGACTGTGGTTATTATTTTTGGTCCCTCTAAAGGCAATGCATCTTGTGAATGAAAATTGGATTGTTTCACTTCATTTGTTAAAGTTTATGCAAGAAACCTGGGTGTTATTTTTGACTCGGGGCTCTGTTTTATCCATGCCTTTATTACTTCTTGAGTGGTTTATTGTAACTCTATATTTTGGCCATCCGCAGTCTCGTTGATCACGCCTACAGTTGGTCCAGAATGCAGCGACAAGTTGTTGACTGGAAATAAAAAATCATTACATATCACCTCAGTTCTGGCCTGACTCAAATTAAGATCTTGCGAATGGTTTTTAAAGTTCTTAATGAGCAAACTTCAACATATGTCACTAGTGCCATTTCTATACACTCAGCAAGCCCTGTTACACATACCTTGATTTTGTTTTAAACAAAAAGGTGATGGTTTTTAAAGTTGCTGGCCTGCGATTGTGGAACCAGCTTCCTTCTGACATTAAACATGCTCCTTCCAGTAATGATTTTAAGTCTAGGCTAAAAACTCACCTTTACTCCTTTCTCAATCTCTTAAAGTTCTTTTTTATGGCTTTTTTTAAAATTAGTTTTTACTGTTTGTTTATTGTACTTGTGTTCTTCCTTGAATATGTATTTAATCATGTATTGTGTACAGCATTTCGGGCAGTATTTACGACACATAAATGTGCATTATAAATAAATTTTACTTACTTATACTTTATACTTACTTTTATCCCTTTAACGTCATATAATGGCATTATTCTAAATTTAACTTCAGAGAACAAACATTACACTAAGATGTGTTGACAGTTCTTTAAAATAATAATAAAAAAAAGACAAGGTAAAAAAACTGCAAACAAAAACATTTAAAACTTCGTGGTATTGTTCCATCCGTCTATTATCCATAGCGCTTATCCGTTAAAGGTCGTAGGGAAGCTGGAGCCAATCCCAGCTGATTTCAGGGGGGTATACCCAGGAAAGTCACCAATCTTTGCATGTCAGATCTATTTCCAAGTAAAGATCAGATTTTTTTTAAAAAAAGATTCTGTAGACTTACAGAGCATGTATGAGAACTCGGGGTCAGGCGAGGCATACAAAAGAATTTCCAAAACCCGAACATGCTGAAGGTCATAAATAACAAGCGGAAAAAATTACCAAGAACAGGACATTCCTCCGACACTGATAAAAGGACAAATTGCTTACAAGCCGCATTAAATGAGCTGCAGGAATATTTAGCAGGTCTAATCATGCCTTGTGTGTAATAACAATCTCTCATATTCTTCACATGTGTGGGGTATAAGGTGGGATGGCTAGATGGAAGCCCTATTTCATGAAAAAATATATCAACATTTGCTTGAAGCATGGTGAAGCATGGTGGCGGCAGCATTGTGTTCTGGGGCTGCTTTTTTTTTCTAAGACTGGGGCTCTAACCAAGATTGTGGAATTCCTAGATAGCTCCAAATACCATTTTTTTTTTGCAGAAAACCTGCAGGCCCTTGCTAGACACCTGAAAATAAAGAAACATTTCATCTCCCAGCACAACAACAATAACCCAAAGAACAAATCCAAGTCCATACAAGAATGGCTTCAGAAGAAGATCAATGTTTTACAATGTCCTAAAGTCTATAGCCCCACTCAAAGGCATGTAAAGCAGCATTATATGTTCAAACACCATAATTATATAAATTATATATATAATTACTACACACGTGCCATCATTTCTTTATAGGATTGAACCAATAATGCAGTGAGACTGCCTAGAAACATAATGACACATAATTACAGCACAAAAGAAAAACGTGACACTGAGCACGATACTGCATTTTGTATTTATGTATGTACGTGTGGGTGTCCCACACGAGTGGCAGCAGGTAGTGTCATCACCGTACAGCCCCAGAAAGAAGGGAAAAAACAGTATTCATATTAATTGAAACATGTTCAGTCATTTTTTTCCGGTGAAATATTTGCTTCTCATTTGCATGCTCTCTGAGCAAGTTTTGTATCCTCTCACCTGTAATATTTACCCATACAAACCACCATGCAACCACCACCACACCTACATGTTCTTCCTGTTAAGTCTGTCTTGACTCTTCAAGATTGCACAGCCAGTGTTTACATTTCTATTGTTTTGGATCATAGCAGCGTAATCTCCCACATCTGTAACCATGGTAGACTCGATATTTACACGTAACTGTGTGTTTCCAAAGACACTCTTTCTGCATGGAACATCCAGTAAAACTAGCAGGAACTGATTTAAAGCAAATGAACAACCATAAGAGATAAAAAAAATAAATTTAATGGCGTGTTAGAAGTTATATCACATTGTAGAAGAAAATGGACGCCATTTAATAATGTAGAATCAAGTTACTCTGGACTTTCGGCTGCCATTAAACTTGCTGGTTAAATGACCCTTGTGCAGGAAG
>JAQLOM010169580.1:0-11412 GCA_030068315.1 Chrysichthys thysi | reverse complement strand
GACGTCACGTTTTGGTCCCTACTCGGCCCTGTTGGAACCGCAGCGAGGCAGGTACTAAAAATGGTATCTGCTTGGCCCGACTTCTGCCAGTGGAAAAACAATGGAACCAGGGCCGAGTCGGCCCGAGCCGGGCCGAGTAGGTACTAGTGGAAAAGGGCCTTTAGACTTTCTTCATTAAGTAGGACTGAGTTTAACTCGACCTTTTGTCATCTCCGAGACGTCTCGACATGCGGAAGAAGGGAGAGGGAGACAATCGCAGAGTCTGAAAGAGGTCGAACCTGAATCGAATCTTACAACTGATAACCAGACAACAAGACATACAGAATGTGACAGAGCAAGCAGAGGCACAGTATCTAAACAGGCGAGGGTCAAATACACAGGCAAAAATAGTATCAGAGGCAGATCCAAACAAACATGATCAAGCAGGGTCAAAAAATAGACACACAATATCAGAGTTAAATCCAGACATCGGTGGTCAATGGGGAAAAACAGGTCATATAGTATAAAATATCAGACACAAAATATCAAAGGTTCGCTGCTAGGAACCTGCAAATATAGTCTATAAAAAGAGTTCATTTGGGCAAGGTGAAATTGAGCACACCTGTGCTCAATCAAAATCTCCTCTAGGGAATCTAAGTCCATTTTGAAGTCGGAGCCATGTTGGCTGTAATCCTCCATCTCCATGACATCATTGTGCAAGTGCTCTTGGGATGTTGAGACTGGGAGTGTGTCGGTGGGTAAAGGTGCAGGATGGAGGCTGGGAGCGTGTGAAGCAAACCACAGTTCAATTAACAGCCAGACATACACTCTGTATTACTGTACATTGCCTGTTTCATTGCTGCTTTAGGTTAGATTTAAAGACAAAAATTAATAAGTCATGACCTTAAATGTGTAAAATAATGCATCTGTTGATAGTTTAATCTTTAACCAGAGTCCTGAATAGAGTGAGAGGGGTACAATACAAAAAAGAATAAATCAGTAAAAGAATAAGAAAAGTAAAAAAGTAATAAAAATAAAAAAGAATAATATTAATATCAAATGTAATATTATTTAATAAAAATATATAAATACAAATGAATGAATATTAAAAATGAACGGTTTTCTTTTTGTTTTTGCTATTCCGATTCCTGTCATAATGACGCACTCACATGGTGTAGAGGGGGAAACAACTGAAACATTTATTTACACAAACATAAAGAGAACACAGTAGCATGGTGCACTCGCGTATGTCGGCCAGCGAAGCCCCATGGATTCAGCTCGCTGAGCAGCTCACAAGGCTAAGTAGGCAGGGGCGCCAGGGATAAGCTGCCGGGGAAGACTGCTCGTACAACAGCCGGGCAGTCAACGAGGCCGGCAGAGGTGAGGAGCTACTGGAAGGAGTCCTGCACAGGGAAACAGAAACACACGGGAGTGCGCAAGAGATACGTTAGCGAAACACACATAAACATAAGGGTAACCTGACAAGTCCCACGGGGTGACTGGCATGTTTATAAAGTGCGTGTGATGGGGAACAGCTGCGTGTGATTATGTGGGGAAGAGTGCCGCAAGGGTGGAGGTCCTAGAGGGAAATCCCGGCTAGTAATCCGGGGACATGGAGCGCTGAGCAGTGGGCTGGTTGCTCGCCGACCTGACATCACCTCCCTCCCAGGGGCTCAATGGGCAGGCACGGGAGGGCTCACAGCTCTCCCGGCATCGGGAGATCTGGGCGAGCCCTGTGGAACTCCCGGATGAGTTCCCGGCTGAGGACGTCTGCTGCCGGGACCCAACTTTGCTCCTCAGGCCCATAGCCATCCCAGTCAACGAGGTATTGGAGCCGTCATCCATGCCGCAGGCACCATACACGATACACTGGAGAGCCGTCCACCTCAATGGCTCCCAGAGCAGAGGGGGCTGCCTTGCGCTGGTCCAGCGGCTTGGGAACTGCTGGTTTGAGCAAAGAGACATGAAAAGATGGGGAAATGTGCATGTGGGGGGGAGCGCGAGTTTGTAAGTTACTGGGTTAATTTGTACCTCTATCGCAAAGGACCCTATGAAACGTGGGACCAGTTTGTGGGAGGGAACTTTCAGTTGTAAGTAGTGCTGCCGCGATTAGTCGACGTAGTCGACGTAATCGATTATGAAAATTCGTCGACGACAATTTTATTGGTCGCCGATTTATTTTTGGTCTCTAACAGCTCATCTCAGTTCAGGAAATTCCCCTCCACACCACTAGTGTTGCTGTGTGCACCCTGCTGGTCTCTCTTTGTAATGTTTCTGGAAACAATGTTGACCAACGCTATCCACACGTGATTTACATGCACGAGGAGCATAACGCTTGTAACGCTATTGCAGTGCTTATCAAATACTGGGGCGCGCCCCGGTGTGATGCTGGCGGGGGCGTGTGTGACCCCAGGGAATATGCTTTTTTTTTGTCGTTCTACTAGCATGCACGCACACGCGTGCGCACACACGCACGCACGCACAGAGAGCAGGAGAGAAGAAGTGCAGAAAACAAACGCTTAAGAAAAATGAAAAAATATTTAACAGTTATGAAAAGAAAGGCGGATATCATTGGGGGGTGTGGAGCAGGCGGACCCGCTGTCGATCGCGGCTCCGAGCGACGGCGCTGAGGGAGAGCGCCGCCCACGCCTGTCGACGGCACAGCGGAGGAAGGATGCCGACCTGCCGTCCATCATGGAGCTGGGCGATGACGCTGAAGGGGAGTGCCGCCCATGGCTGATGACGGCAGCGTGAGCGGAGAGCATCCAGCGGAGCGTGCAGAGGCTGCCGGCGTGCAGAGGAGACGGGCTCCGGGACCGTCACAGCAGCTGCGAGAGAAGGGGCGATGACGCTGAAAGGGAGCACCGCCCACAGCTGGTGACGGCGGCGCCGGCAGAGCAGCAGATGGACGCGGACCTGCCATTCACCGTCGAGCCAGGCGATGACGCTAACGAGGACCGCCGCCCGTGTCCGGTTGAGGCAGCGCGATTTCTGCCATTCATCATAGAGCCGGGTGATGACGCTAACGAGGAGCGCCGCCCGTGTCCGATGATGGCAGCGCGAGTAGCAAGCGTCCAGGGGGATTGCACTGGAGCTCCCATCGGTGGCGAGAGAGACGGCGAAAGAACGCGACAGGTACGAGACCATCATGACAGCAGCACCGAGAGAGATGGCGAAAGACCCTGTCGGGCGCAGGGAAGCCCGCGGCGACAGGCACGAGACATTCATGACAGCAGCGGCGAGAGGTGCGGGTGCGATGAAGGAGTGCCGCCCACGCGACGTGCACATTCGCGCCGCAAGGACTGTGGACTCAGCTAAAGGTGCCTGGGGACAGTCACCGTTTAGGTGGGGGCATTGTAGCGGCACTTCTGTAAGGGGCAGGGCGTTTCCCGGCATGCTTTGTGGCTGTTGTGTTTGTGTACCTCACCGTCCGGGAGAAGAGGGTTCCCTGGGGTGGGGTTTGGCCATTTGGCCTTTGTTGAGAGTTGTGAATGCGCTTGTGTGTGTGACTTGTAAAGAGTCTGCTCACCCTGGTCGCATGCACGAGTCCTTTTAAGGACTGCGTGCCTCTGCGGCCAGGGCGGGGAATAAAGAGCGTTCTCTCAGCGGTTGCTGGGTTTTCCTAGACCTGGTTGTCGTCTCCTTTATTGTGTGTCAACTCCGCCGCCCGCCGCCACAGTACTTTTACATTAATACCTTTTATACTGTTTTTGGAACGTGGAAGACATTCTCCCATTTTGCAATTGGACTTTATTCTATTTATTATGGACTTTATTTTATTTATTATTATATATTTATGTTTACTTTTGTCCCAAAAGTGGTGAAATTTTGGGCTTTGGCCCTTGAATTTTGCTCAAGATAAAATGAACACATAAGAATTGCAACCGCTTGATTATTTTGGAAAATAGTCGTTTAGATTAATCGACTAATTAAAAAGTAGTCGAAAGATTAATCATTAGAAAATTAGTCGTTAGTGGCAGCACTAGTTGTAAGTCCGTAGTAGACAACCACACCCGATCCCCTACACGGTACCACGGAGTGTTCTCTCTACGATGATCGGCCTGTGATGTAAACCTCCGCACAACTTCTGTAATGTTAGTATGCGCCCCCTGCCAAACCCGCTCAGCTTCACGAAACCAGGCGTCCATGGCTGTGGGTGTCACATCCCAGGGGCAAAACGGCGACTGGTAGCCTAGAGTGCATTGGAACGGTGTTAAGTGGGTCAAGGAGTGCCAGAGTGAGTTCTGGGTGTAATCGGCCAGCAGGAGAAACTCAAAAAAAGCTCTACATATGCAAGTTACGAACTGGGGTCCCCAATAGGACCCGGGGGGGTATCGGATCAGATACCATAATGGCAGAACATGTGATTGAAAAGAGCCTCCATGGTCTGCTTAGTGGAAGAAAGCAACGTGATGGGGATAAACTGCCTTTGAGAAACAATCCACTACTACTAAGATTGCAGTGTACCCCTGCGATGCCGGCAGGTCTGTGATGAAATTAACAGCTACGTGTGACCAGGGCCGATTTGGAATGGGCAGGGGAAACAGCTTACCTACGGAGGGCCACCGAGGAACTTTGGATCCAGCGCAGATGGTGCATGAGAGAACGGCCCACCGCATGGGCTCAGCTAGCTGGGGCCACCAATATCTCGATCGCACATGGGCCAGGGTCCTAGCAACCCTGGGGTGCCCTAAGGCCGGATTGGCGTGTACATGTTCTATCACCTGGGACTGAAGTGCCTCTGGCATGTAGAGGTGGCCCGGAGGGAAGCCAGCAATGGGGAGCCCCGTACCGCTCGGCCGACCTCCGCGTCCAACTCCCACACAATCCGCGACAGCACGAGTCCAGAATGGGCACTAGAAATTTGGGCAGCGGGTCCGGAGTGTACTTATGAGACAAGGCACCGGCCCATATATTTTCTGACCCGGGGCAATATGGAATCGAGAAGTTGAAACGGGTGAAGAACAGGGACCATCGAGCCTGCCACGAATTTAGACGCTTTGCCTGTATCATGTATTCAAGGTTACGATGGTCTGTTAGAATTGTAAAAGGGTGTTTTGTACCCTTTAGCCAGTGTCGCCACTCCAAAAGAGCCGCTTTCACCACTAGTAGTTCCCAATTCGCGATGTCATAATTCTTCTTGGTCAGGCTCAATTTCCGAGAAAAGTATGTGCACGGATGTAGGTTCTCCTTCGTGCCGTGTTTCTGGGAGAGGATGGCTCCTAGCCCCACCTCGGACACATCGACGTCAACCCAGAAAGGTTTTCCTCCGGCGTTTTCAAAACTGGAGCCGAAGCAAACAGGCGCTTGAGGAGGGCAAAACAAGCTTGGCAGCAGCGGTTACCATGATGCGCTTCAGTCCTCGCTTTATAGAAGGTCAGTAAGCAGCACCGCGACGGTGCTGAAACCCTTGATAAAACACCGGTAAAAGTTAGCAAAGCCTAAAAAGCATTGCAGCTCCTTTACCAACTGTGGCATTGGCCAGGCGGTTACAGCCGACGCCTTGTCCCGTTCCATAGCGATGTCGAAGGGGCCTATGCGGTAGCCGAGAAACGAAATCTCCCACTTGACGCAGGCATGCCAAGACCCGCCACACGTGCTGGACATGCTGGGCATAGTCCTTGGAATAAACCAAGATGTCATCAAGATAGATGATGACGAACCTGCACAGCATGTCCCGGAACACATCATTCATGAAGGCCTGGAAGAAGCTAGGCACATTATATTGGTAGTGCCCCGACGTTGTGCTGAAGGCCGTCTTCCACTCATCGCTGGCATGGATGGGATTGGCATGGAGGGAAATCCTGGCTAGTACTCCGGGGACACGGAGCGCTGAGAGGCGGGCTGGTTGCTCACCGACCTGACAATTCCGCTATTGCTCAGATTCACACTGAGTATATGCAAGTCTGCATTACTGAAACTGGAATAGCAAAAGGAATATTGATTATCAAAAGTAATGCAGGAATAGCAATAGAAATAAGAAAATAAAAAAGGCAATACAGGAAACTATTTCTTTTTATTTCCTTTGATTTTCATTTTATTTCTTATGTATTCATTTACTTTTACTTTATTTTTTTCTTTTCTTTTGTTCCTTTATTAGTTTTTTCCTTTGTTTCTTTTCCTACACTTATTTTGTTATTCTTTCACTCATTTATTCTTTTTTATGGCACTCCTTTGACACAGTATGAGTGAATCATCACTTTTTTGACATGTGGGGTACAAACTCAGTAATTCCAATCAAGCAGGAGCCACACCTGATTCCAACTGTTTCATCAGTTGTTGTTCACTTTCAATAGACCCGGGTGTGGCTTCTATTTCATTGGTGTTACATTCAGGGGAGGTAGTGAGGATGCATTTGCACACAGCTGTTTATTAGCACAAATCATAGCAAATAAATTCAAGACAAGAGGCAGGCTTTTAAATATCAGACAGACATGAGTCAGGCAATCAGCAAAACACAAAATAGGCAAATACAAATTCCAAAATCCAAAGGTGAAGCTAAAAAAAAAAAAAATAAATAATGAGATCAGAGTACAATGTCTTAGCAGAGCCTAATGTAAAAATAATACCCAACAATATATATCAGAGAGTTCAGAGTCTTTAAATGCCCTGCATCTAATTTGCCAAAATGCAGAATAAGATATGACCACTGACATCCATGGACTTGCAGTGCAGTCTTGGAACTAAAGTCCAATCCTGTATTCCTGTACTCTAAAACCAGAAGCAGTTATTGCTTCAGCAAGCCCCATTTCTTTGGGTTTGTTGGGGGATTGCATACCAAATGTGCTGAATTCTTCAGGTGGTAGCAACCTGATAAGACTTTCAATTGCATCTGTCTGTTGCTTTAGCTGTAACCACCGTTCAGTCATACACAAACAGGTGTCCATGTGTTTTCAGGTTGTACCCTTTGGTTTGAAGCCCCATTAGTAAATCATGCTGCCACATTGGTGTGAGACAAACCACAGCACACCAGGATTTCTACCTTATCCTTTTCCTATCTTATCAAAGTCAGTGGTCAGATCTTCTGGTTCAAGTAAGGACTCATCCATCCATTAGCTATAATACTTAACTTCGAGGGTCAGCTGACTTTGAGCGGTAGAGTTATACACTCTAACCATTCAGGTCACCAATCAATAACAGGGTTTTCTTGGCAATATTTCTGAGATAAAAGTAGGATATCCTAATAATATATTGTATAAGAGTTTCAATTGAGAGACAATAATTACACCAAGGTCTTTTACTGCTGAACATGACTGAAAGGCCATCCAGAGTTGCTATGCAATCTGGTAAAAATAATTCTCTAGGTACACCGGTTTTAATTATAAAGGATTAGTCCATTTAAGAGAAAATTTGCCTGAAATGGATTCCCATTTCATCTGATACCTACATTTCATCTTACGAATAGAGATCCCACAAAATGGCTTCATATGACCATTCTCTGAAGATTTCAGTCTTTAATTAGAGTGAAAATAAAAGTCAAAAGATTTTAAAATGACTGTCTCTTCAGTAACTTCTAAGTTCTTAATTATAAATAAAAATAAAGGAAATAATGTTCCAGTAGATTAAAAATAAATGCTCAGATGCAGGGCTTCTTCTAAAATAAAACCACAATTGGCCTCAAATTCAGTTCCCTAAGGAACAACTAAGAACAAAATCAATTAAGTCAGTTAATCCACCAGAGTATTGTTGGTTTAATCAAAGGTGCATAATTAATCCCAGTAGGGAAATTACTGGACTACAACTGAGGTTACTTTTAATCAGGATTTTGCACCTGCTGTAGCTCTTTTACACTCTTTATTAATTTGCAGTTTAAGTAATGTCCCTTGTGAAAAAGGTTTACTCATATAATGGTGAAATAGTTGTGTGTTTTTGGCACCTCTTTTTCTATACTAATATCTACTGAGTCACTACTAATTTATAGTTGTAATATATTGGAACTGCGCCTTATATGTGCTAATTCTTCTACTCATATATTATTTATGCTACCATTATGATAAAATGTAAATTTTGTTCTGTGCCACCAAATTAAACATGTATCTATTATTTCTGTAATGCATTCCGTCACACCTGCACCTGCTCTGTCTCCTCTGCCTGATCTCGAGTTCGCAGGAACACCTGCACTTATAATGTCAAATGCACTCAGGTATACAGTATTTGTACATCCTGAATGTGTTCTTACACTACACTATTTGTACACTAAATTATATTCTTTAATGTACAATAGTATACATACTATAATAATAATAATAATAATAATAATAATAATAATAATAATAATAACCTACATGTCGCAGATGCATGTAAAGGGGTATGGGCTTTTTGTGTGTCTTCCCCTCCCCTTTTGGTCTGTGTTCTCTCACTGTTTTTGGCTCACAGGTGCTGCGGTGGACCAGTCATTGACATGCTTGAGACCATGTGCCTGCCCTCATCAGCCAATCAGATGCATGCTGTGGATTTGAGATGGGGTTTCCTGTATGAAAAGTCCTCTGAGGCAGAAGTACATGACGGCGGTGAATCAGACAAACTCTGTTAAATAAGCAGTGGATGTTGGTATTATTAAGCCTCCCTGTTTTTGTTTTGTTGTTGTTGCTCATAACATATCTCTCTGATGTGCTTGGTTAACTAGTCTGGGTGCACCTATAAACACTACACACATAGGGGGAATTGTATAGAGACACTCGGCTAGGGGCAGGTGTCACCCCCTGTACTTTTGCATGAGGTAGATGTGGGTTAGGCAGGCCAGGAGTTCTGTTTATTTATTTTCTTTGGTCCTCTCCGGGATCCAGTGGAGACAGAGAGCTGTTAGCGGGGTGGCGTTTTTGTTTCTGTTTTCATCCTTCTCAGTTCTCGTGTCCGAGGTTGTTCTTTCACCACTCAGTACCTGTTCATCTTAGGTTACTCCCTTTATTCCCTAGACCCAGAAATCTAAAGGGTACCAACCTAACAACAACATAATATTGTACCTGTAGTATATTTATAGTACACAAAAAGCACATTTCTAATAGTCTATATGTAAATTTGAAACCTACCTTTAGTTTGCTGTTTGTCACAAGTGCTGGCAACCAGCAAGCACAAAGTGACTACAAATCCCATGAACACCTGCATACAACCAACATGGCTGAAGACCTTCTGGGATCAAGCTCACCAGAGTACTAACTAGTTGCAAGTGTTGCTCATTTACTCATGGACTATAAAAGACTCTCACAAACACTCATGTCTCATGAAGCATTTAGATTTGCCCTGTGTACTTCTACTGCCAAGTGCTATATTGATTTTGATTGCCTCGTGTATGATTGTTTCTGTTTTATGTCTTTTGCTCTGCGATGTTTTGTCTTGTTGGATACCTGGTTATTTACTCTGCTCATGTCCCTGTATTTTTGAGATTGCTTTGCCTGCTCCAGCCTGTTTGCCTGACCATGTTTACCCTTGCCTGTTTTTTGACTCTGCTTTTTTGACTGCCGTCTTTGTACCTGTTAATTCTTCTTATTAAATATCCTCATCTGCACATACATCTAGCCTCTGGTCTTGGATCTGACAGAATGCTTCGCCATAACCAAGATGTAGCAGATGCAGTGAGCCTGGCGAACATCCTGACGTCCCACGGGGTGCTTCTCGGAGACCAAGAGACACGGATACAAGCGCTCAGTAGCATGCATTCATCAAGGTTGTCATGGAAATAACTATACACATTACATTAAAACTACCTTGGGACAAGCTGATTAATGTAATTGAAAAAATGGTTTAGGAGGTTTTGAAGTTCTAGGAAGTTCTGAGGAAATGTCTAGCATCACCTGTTTACACAAATAAAAGACACTTTGCCAGATCAGCAAACTTGTAAAAAAAAAAAAAAAGATGAAGGACTTGAATGAAAATAGACAATGTACAGACAGACCCAGAAAAACCAAAGGCAAATGACCAAACTATCAAAAACTCTTTCAAACTTCTCTGAAAAGATTAATCAGACTTCCATAAAACTTGGTTGGTATAAACCTCAGACATATTAGATGACAAATTACAAAGGGATATTGGATACCTCAATGTCATGACCTATAATGTCTTTATGGGCTGGACACAGTTGCTATGAGATTCAACAAATTTTGCATGAACATGCCTGTCATAATTTCAGAAATGTTTTCACATTGGTTTGAGTGATGCTGCCAAAGAGGAACCATTTTGGAATTTGTCTATTTTCCACATATTTTTACAATCTTCTTCAAAGTAAAAGGAATTATACCCCCCCCCCCCGCCCCCAACATGTAAAGATTCTACTATTTTACAAAGATTTAAAAATTTACTGTTGTTCTATATTATTATGGATATTTTCACAACAAAAGCATTGACCAATACCTTTTTATTAATATATAATATTTCTAAGCATTATAATATTTATAATAATGCTTTGAAAATCTATCTGCCTACTTATGACATTTTCCTGCAAGGCTTACAGTATGGACCAAAGCCATAGCTTATAATTGGTCAAGAATTAGATGATTCAGAAGATTCTCTGCAAGGTTACAGGCTTTCAGACATAGACCTGATTGAAAAAGAACACACAACATCTCTGCATATCTCAGGTACATTCTGTATTTCTTTATTTACCATACAGTCTCAGGCCTCTGCTCCTGAAATCCAGTTAGCTGAGAGTGCAATCAGTGATGGACTTGACATATTTAACCCGACTCAAACGAAAAGTATATACATGAGAAATCTTAGCATGTTATATATGAAGCAGCAATCAAATCATCTCTTCCTTTCTTCTGCAATATCATTGATTATAGAAGAGATTATTAGTCTCCGTGTAATATGCCAGCAGTACACTAAAAATCATCTTAAGGCATCTCTACAAGCATTAGTCAGAAATCTATGGTGTTTTTAAAATCTGAATAATATTTATTCAATTAAATTCAATTTTTAACAATGGATATTGTCACCAAGCACCTTCACAGTATACAGGGTGTCCGTAAAGTCTGGACACATAGAATAATTGGATGTTTTTCATTAATTTCAACTGTTCATTAATTATTAATTATTTTTATTTTATTTTAAAATTATTTTATCACAGATCCAATACACTTGACTCAGTGAATAAGGAGTGAATGGACCAAAATGGAAGGCAATGTGGATTTATTGCATCGAGTTCACGAAGATTTTGCAAAACGCATCAACATTTGCATTGCAAATGATGAAAATCATATTGAAGAAGTTCTTTGAATAGAAAGTTGTATTCGTATTGAATATGCTGTTTGAAGTTGTAGTTTACCTACACCCTGTATAATGTCCATCTAAAGGTTTATTACATGTCTACAAGTAAATATATATATATATATATATATATATATATTCAAATTCAAATTCAAATTCAAATTTATTTGTATAGCGCTTTTAACAACAGAACATTGTCGCAAAGCAGCTTTACAATACATAATGTCCAAT
>JAQLOM010169479.1:0-11422 GCA_030068315.1 Chrysichthys thysi | reverse complement strand
CAAACTCCACACAGAAAGGCGCCCAGGTCGACCCCGGGGATCGAACCCAGGACCTTCTTGCTGTGAGGTGACAGTGCGAACCACCACACCTGGTGGTCTGACTATCACACCTGCCTCATGGCTGCTACTTAACGTCAATCAGAAGGATTGGTGATGTGTCGATTCTTTGATCCAACTCATGCACAAGCCTGAAGGTAGGAAAAAGATGCCATCACTGTATTCTGTAAAAAGTTTATAATATTTATACCTCTTATCAGCACACAGATATAGAGCAAACAAACAGCATCCAAGAGCATGCAGTGAATCGAAACGTCTGAGTTGTCTGGCGTTTCAGAACCATAACTACTTCTCATAATTTACATCAAGACAACCGATGGACAGGAATAAATGCATAGAAATCCACGGTAGACACGGTCATATTAAAGCTGGAGTGTTTACTGGGGGAAACAATGTGAAGTAGGAGTGTGTTTTAAGTAACTGAAATCTGCAATTTGGGCAGAAAACACACAGGGAGTCGTTTGGGAATCGGAAGAGTCGGTTCTTATGGTTGAAGTGGATCAATTCACTTCCGCAGTTTGACTGGACCAATCAGATAGCCCAGTCTCATCCGGGCCTTTACGCATTTACACTCGTGTTAAAAACAAAAACAAAAACAAAAATCATAAAAAATAAATCAATGAACACAGAAACATAAATTACTTGCTCTGATGTGTATTCCGGAGCACCACGACTACGTTAAAAAATATAATAATAAATAAATTTTAAAAAGTTGTCACCCGCCCCCCTCCTCCCTCCCTAATGAATCCGGACGGCAAATGAATTCACTTCCGCGTACTCGCGGGGGCGTGACGTCAGCACCTGGGTCGCGAGACGGACGCATCACCAGCGCCGTAAGGACGTCCCTGTGTTCCGCGCGGCGCTGCACGAGCGCAGGGTTTGAGCACCAAACGCGGCAGGCGGTTCAGACAAGGCTAACATGCTAATCCACAGAGGGGTGGCGCGCTGTCCCGCCGCCACCCGGCCGCCTCAAAACACACCCATGGGGCTGTTTTCAACAAATCCTCAAACACCCCGAGTCATCCTCACACACTCTTAAATCAAGTCCGTGTGTGTTTTGTACCGGACAGGGGTGTTGGACGGAAGTGAAATAAACCGTACCTCCCTAAAGTTTGACAGCAGTTGCGGCTTTCCCATGTCCATGTCACATAAACACACAGACACAGACGGAGAGACGCACACAGCACTGATTTGCTCCTGCTGCTGAACTAGAGCTCAAGAGGAGCACTTCAGGCACTTCAATCCTCCCAAGGTTTAAAGTTAGTCCGGTTTATTTTGGTTATTTTTAGTCTTTAGAGCCATGTGAGGGGTCCTGTAATGTCCACGGAGCAGGATAAAGAGTCATTCTCGCTCAAAAGACACAGAGGTAATGGGCTTTCTGCTGTTATATTTAGCTAACTGCTGTGCTGGCTCAGCTCTGTGTGTGTGGGCCTTCAAAAGCCCTCAGTGAAACTATTTGCTTGATTATATAAATATAAATAAATATATATAATATACTATATATAAAATTTTAAAGTCAAGAGTATGCAGTGACAATGTTTAAGGATTTATAGTGTCTTAGGAAATGTTTGGAAAGTAATGTGGGAACTTTGGGAGTGTTTACAGCTGAATACACACACACACACACACTCTGAGCCAAAGTGTCCCCTGAGAGACTTTATCAGTATATTTAAAAAAACATACCATGCTCTACAAGTTTTTATTCTGCGTCAGTGAGAGCAAGCATGTCCATCCGTGTGGGGTTAATATCTGTTTGTTTGTTTGTTTTTTAATCATAAAAAGTTGTTGTCGGTGTGTGTTTGCAGGAGGCGACGGTGGTCTGGATGGTCTAGGAGGCCCCGGCTTGGTCCTGGGGAGCCCGGATAAAAAGAAACGCAAGTCGAGTACCCAGGTGGGGGGATTGTTAGTGCGGGAGTTGGGAGAAAGGAATGGAAAACGAAACGAAGACTCTTTGGGGTGCAGAGAGAGAGAGAGCGAGTTCTCATCTTTAGAAAAAGATCAAGCTGAAAGTAAAATCTAAGTTTCGCTGATAAAGGTGCAAGACTGAGTGTTTAAAACCTCCAAAATGAAGTACGTGTTTATTGAGTTTCAGACGTACTGATATGAGTGAACTGACTGAGTGTGAACGCTATACGGACTAAGATTGGGGTAGTTTAGATGACGGACGGTGCGTTAGACAGACATTGCAGGTGGTGTGGGGTTAGCACTGTCTCCTCACAGCAAGAAGGTCCTGGGTTCGATCCCCGGGGTCGATCTGGGCGCCTTTCTGTGTGGAGTTTACATGTTCTCCCCGTGTCCGTGTGGGTTTCCTCTGGGTACTCCGGTTTCCTCCCACAGTCCAAAGACATGCACAGAGGGGATTAGGCTAATCGGCGACTCTAAATTGGTTGTAGGGGTGAATGTAAGTGTGAATGGTGGACTCGCCATCCGAAGTCAGCTGGGATTGGCTCCAGCTTCCCCCCTGTGACCTTAAACAGGATTAAGCTTCGAAGACGAATAAACTCCCGACATGGATCGGATATCGTCGCATACGTGTAAACACCGTGTTGGCTTTGATTCAGGTCCGATACAGGCAGCGTACCGGAATCGTATGCGTGAATCATACCAAAGATGCGTGCCGGCGTAAATTTAAGCAGCTTTATGGTGAAATCTAAAGAGGTTAAAGAGCAAAATAATTGCAAAACAGTTTTCCGTTACCGGTGGAAAGTTGAAAGATGTTTGGATGGGGCTTGATGTCAATATGGAAATGACCAAAATATCCAAACTGTCCATCAAACCCCTCAGTGTAAATCTAAACATAGATGTTTGATTGATGTTGCTCCCCTGTGTAACCCCTGACCCCTACACTGTCCTCCTCAGGCTCCGTCGTTCGCACCACTCTCCGAATATGCACCCCCTCCGAACCCGAGCTCTGATCACTTGGTGGCTTCCAACCCATTCGACGATAACTACAACGCTCCTCCGTTGTCTCTGAAACCCCCGAACCACACCAACCCCTACTTTGGCCCATCTCACTACCCGGCGTTCAGCGGTTATGGGCCGCCACGTATGGTGCCGCACGTCCAGAACAGGATGCCCGCTTCTTTTGGGTCGCTGTTTCAGATCCGGAACCAACCGCACCCGCTTGCCCAGAGCCCAATGGGACCGATGGGGTTTAACCGAGCGCCCGGGTTCAACTACGGGCATCCTGAGAACCCGGCCTTCGCTAATCAGCCCATGTTTAATAACAACACTGGCATGCACCAGCACTTCAGACCGGGTCCTGGAGAGAACGTCAACCAGCTCTTGCTGTGCAACGTGAACCAGAACCACGGCCCTGAGCCGATGTTCGGCCCGGAGGCGACCGCATGCGGGAATCGTCCCGCGGTCGTGACGAAATCCGGCCCGGATATGAGCCCTGGACTGAATTTCGCCCAGCCCACGACCCCTAATCAAGAAGTGTGTGAGAGCAGCAATAAGAACGCTACGCCGCCACGGAAACCCAACCAGATCTTGGAAGAGGGAGGAGCTCAAGAGAACCAGGCGGAGCTTAAAGGGAAAAACAGATCTAACCTAGAAGGAGGAGTGGAGAAGATCAACGGCGTCCTCCACCACAACACCGAACCGCTCAAGAAGTCTCCTCAACCGGTCCCCGAGAGCGGCAGCGAGAGACTCCGGCGTCCCGCCGGAAGCAAGTCTGCCTCAGCCAATAGCAAGAGAAATCGTTTGAGTAGCTCCACCCCCTCCGAGCCCATGTACCCATGTGGGATCTGCCTGGGCGAAGTGAATGACGATCAGGAGGCCATCTTGTGCGAGGCCTCGTGCCAGAAGTGGTTCCACCGCGTGTGTACGGGAATGACGGAGACAGCCTACAACCTCCTGACGGCCGAGGCGGCTGCCGTGTGGGGCTGCGACGCCTGCGTGGACGAGAAGACCGGAGCGCCGCTCCTCAAAACCAGGGAGGCGTCCGGCCCGGGTATGGCAAACAGCGAGGGACAAACCTGAGCGATATGTTGGTGTTGAACTTTTTGGGGTTTTTTTTTTTTGGTTTTGTTTTGTTTTGTTTTGTTTGCTCTGGGTTTTCGTCAGATGTTGAAAAATAACATGCCACGAATATGAATATAAATCGCAAATCCACGCCTGACCGTGTTCGATCTGTATCACGATTCGTATTCATCACTGAAGGAACGTAAACTTACAGAAAGCGGTACATAAAGCGCGGCAGTCAGGGAAAAAACTCCATTCTGTGTTGTTGGTTTGATCAAGCTCCACCCCCTTTATCTTCCAGGAGCCGCACACTGAATTCTGAGCTCGTAATGTGAAATAAAACGTGTAATCGGGGAGTAAGCCGAGTGGTACAAGAGTAGCTGTTCAAGACGGTAATAAATTTTGCAACCAAAATGAGGTGTAAATAATTTAAAATAAAAAAAAAATTCAAACCAGTGATTGATGGAAAGTTTCTAAAGTTTGAAATGGTCATTTTTGCAGGATTCCCCCCCCCACACACACACTTTTTCGAGTGTTACCTTTATTTTTGTAAACGTTTAATTAAAAAAGAAAAGAAAAAAAACGCGCTGCCGCCATTCAGTATGAATCTTGTTCATCAAAGAAACAGTGAAGTATCGTAATGGTATCACGGTGAGATTATCATATCGCTCGTCCCTAATAGCATCAGAAATTATGAACTCGCAAGAATGCATGTACCTTAACCAAAAATCTGGTGTGTTTTTTTTTAAACTTTTTTTTTTTAGTATTATTATTATTATTATTATTTTCGTGTTAAAGACACATTCGGAGTGAACTCGCCAAACTTCGGTTGTAGTTACGACCTCGGTACGGATTTGCGATTTAAAAAAAAACAGTCTTGTGTTATTTACATATGGTTTTTCTCTTTTCCTAGCGACTTCTCTTGTCTCCTGCTCTTCCATTTAGTCCTGTAAGATCTCTCTCGATTACGCCGAAGCCGTGTGAATAAATACTGACCCCGGGGTTTGTGCTAGAGCCGCGCCGTCTGAGGTTGTACGTCTTCCCATCGCCCACGCATAACTGTCATCTCGAACATCAGTATTCCCCCACCCACATCTCATTTTTAATTCGGTCCTGTTCAAACCCCACTCCCCGGTTAGCTCTTCTGTATCACAGGGCAGAGGAACACCAGCAGAGGAAACTGCTATCCGTCCACTTCCTCATACTTGAGCTCACGGAGACACGCGGCGTATCGCTCGGATCGACGGGAGATCGTAACGAGAATGCCCCGCCCACCCAGACAGCACAGCCTCTCGCAGACTCCCGCTTTTCAACCTTCTGGTCCTTTTTCCCTGTCACGTCGTTGTCTGCGGTCGGATTTTAAGGGTGAGTCTTTCTGAGGAACAGGATTCAGACATGCCCTTTCCACATGACGGTTCGATGTTGGTGTTCAGGAAATTCCCTGCTCGTCTGGGAGAACAAAAATCACCAGTCAGATCAATCAGAACTTCAATCATTGTGTAAGAGGAGACGAATGAAGGAAGAATGAAGAATCTTGCAGCGCTGAGAGGAGCGATGATGCTTTTCCGGCTAGGTTACGCTTTGTGAGCGGCCCGGTCCTGGCGAACGTTTCCGCTGTTTGCGTGTGCCCTGTATGCACCTGGCTTTGCTGCGTCATTCTAAGTTTGCCATATATTTCCTCCGCCATGCCATTCGTCTTTATTTCTGAATGTAATTGTGATTTTAATGTAGCGGGGAGAGAGAGAGAGAGAGAGAGATATGAGAGCTGCAGTGATGATGATGATAACGCACACTTATTATTTAGTGTGTGCACTAAAATGCTTTTAAATCATCTTTGATGATCGTTTAATGGCATTACTTTTACCGGTTTATTTTGTTTTATATGAGGGTTTGATACTTGAAGGTAGAAGAAATTGTACAGGATATATCAGTCCAGGATTTATGGATGGTTAAATAAATGGATTTATATCATCTCCAGACTTATGTGATATTATTATTATTATTATTATTATACATGTTTGCACTTCCATAATAGTTCAGATAATAAGCCAAATATTTTAATACACACTATATGGTCAAAAGTATGAGCTCCACTCTTCTCTTCTGAGAAGGTTTTCCACTAGATGTCGGAGCGTGTCTGTGGGGATTTGTGTTCATTCAGGTACGTGAGTGTTCGTGAGGTCAGGTCCTGATGTCGGGACGTCGGGGAGGACTGGGGTTCAGTCATGGTCCAGTTCTGATCATTCCAGTCAGAATTGTAGATCTCTTATTTTATTGATATTGTCATATGGAGTTAGTCATAAATGAGATGATCGATGATCAGTTTAACATGACGTGAGGAAGTAAATCAGAATTTTGACCTTGAACATTGTTAGATGATGCAAAATTGTAATTTTTTAGATGAATCAGAAAGCAGAGATGATCAATCAGAAATCCTGAGGTAATAAAACAAGTTTAAGATCAGTCAGAACTTTGAGATCATTCAGTATTCTGAGGTAAGAAGTCAGAATTTCAACATAAATCAGAATTTTAACACAAGACATGAAATATCTCAACATGTATATTTTCAGATTAAAGTCACTTCAGGTCAGACTCTGCAGAACACTTTCCGGCAGGTTGGAAAAAAGGCATAAAGTATGTATTCTTTATTTACAACAGCAGCAGTTTGTAAAAATAAACAAACAGTCAGACATTATCTCAAAGTTCTGATTGATCACAGAGTCATGACCTGCCAGGAATATAAACATTCTGAGTTACTATCTCAAAGTTCAGATTTATCTCTACATTCTGATTTAGGGCGGCACGGTGGCCGAGTGGTTCATGTTTTCACAGAGAGAAGGTCCTGGGTTCGATCCCCATGTTCGCGTGGGTTTCCTCTGGGTTCTCCGGTTTCCTCCCACAGTCCAAAGACATGCACAGTGGGGATTAGGCTGATTGGCTGCTCTAAATTACCCGTAGGTGTGAATGGTCTGTGTGTCGCCCTGCAGTGGATTGGTGACCCGCCTAGGGTGTGTCCCCCCTCTTGCCCGATGTCAGATGGGATTGGCGCCATCTTCCCCCCGCGACCCTGAACAGGATTAAGCGGCAGCAGGCGAATAAAGACGATTAAAGACATTCTGATTTATCTCAAAGTTCTGACTCATGTCAAATCTCTGATTTCTTATCTCTGCGTTCTCATTTATCCCCAAATCTAATCTTCATTTATACATTCTGATGTATTATTTCAAAATGGTGAGTTATCTCATAGCTCTGATTTTTGGTAATTTTCTGATTTATCTCACAATTCAGGCGTATCAAAGTTCTGATTCCTTTCAGATGGCGTACATTGAGATCATTCGTGTCTTGTGTTAAAATTCCGGTTTATTGTCTCAAAATTCTACTTTATGTTGAAATTCTGATTTATTATCTGAGAATTCTGATTGATCTCAGAGTTCTGATTTATGCTGAAATTCTGATGTTTAAATTTCTGATTTCTTCCCTCAGAAATTTTGATCCATCTCAGAATTCTACGTTATGTTAAATTTCTGACTCGTTGTCTCAGAATACTGATTTCTGTTCAAATTCTGACTTTTCTCAAAATTATAAGTTATCCACGTTCTGGTGTTTGGAAATTTTCTGACCTGTCTCAAAATTCAGGGTTATTAGAGGTCTGATTTAAAGGTACAGCAGTGTACCAATACGGCATGTGGACACACACACACACACAGAGGAAGTGCACTACACCATGCACTCCGACTCAGGTTTGGGATTCGGCCTTTGGAGCTTCAGTGACCGCGGAGGGCTTCGTCATAGCAACCGCGCGCTTCCGCAGCCTGCTTAGTAAACAGACTCTGAGGGAGCTCGTGAGGGTTCTTCATCACCACCATCATGCCTGTAACGGTATATGTTTCAGTTTGTTCCTTTGTTCAGAATTGTTTTGCGTCATTCGATGCGGACGCGGCATTGAACTCGTTTGATGTTCCTCACGAAATTTGTTTGCGAATGTAAAGTTCCGCCCGGACGCTTTAGTGTGCTGCACAGTTCCTTTTCTAAGTGACGGACCGGCCGGATGTAAACAGAGCCAGAAGCAGCGAGGAAAGCTAGCGTTAAGTTATCAGAGTATTCAGTTATAAATGTTAATGAAATCTGATTGAAGAAGTTAAGCCCCTTTGTGGACAGCAGGCCACGAGTTTTCAAGGGTTATCAAGAGTCAGCAAGGATTGTTGGTCAACTATTAAAGAAGACAAGTAAAGCCCGTCTTTCACAGCCTTCGCAGCCTTTGAGGGAGCTACAATGCCTCTCCTGATCCGGGATCACACCTGGACCCAGACCGAGAGCACGGTGTTCCTCCGCGTGCCGCTAAAAGCCGTTCAAGTGCGCGCAGTGGACGTTATGTGCACGGAGGAGTACCTGAAGGTGAGCCGAGGACTTCCGGAAGTCTATCTCACAATCCGGAAATGACACAACGCAACATGAACGATAGTATTGGTTTAATTCGCTGTTTAAAGGGAAATCTTACTGAGACTAGTGTCATGATAGAGAGAGGGGGGGGGGGTAGATGGAGAGATAGAGAGAGAGAGAGAGATATTCCAAAAAACAGAGCCAGCTCTCAGGGAACTAAACACACATTTAGATTAGGAACAGAAGAAATACAGCTTACCAAGAGTTCCACTTACCTGGGACTAAACATGAGTTCCTCAGGAAGCTTCAACCTGGCAGTGAATGAACTGAGAGAAAAAGCACGCAGAGCTTTCTACGCCATAAAGCGTCAAACATTTGTAGAAATTCCAATTAGAATTTGGCTAAAAATATTTGAATCGGTAATTGAAGCGATTGCGCTGTATGGCAGTGAGGTGTGGGGCTCGCTCCCCACATATAGATAGATAGATAGAGGGAGAGATAGATGCATAGAGAGAGTGGGGGAGATGGATAGATATAGAGATAGATAGAGAGAGAGAGGCGGGGGATAGATAGAGAAATACAAAGAGATAGATAGCGAGAGAAATACAAAGAGATGGAAAGATAGATAGACAGAGAAAGACAAAGAAGTAGATAGATAGAAAGAAAGACAGAGTGAGAGATAGATAGATAGATAGATAGATAGATAGATAGATAGATAGACTGAGGGATAGATAGGTACATACAGAGTAATACAGAGAGATAGAGAGATAGATAGATAGAGAAATACAGAGAGAGAGATAGATAGACTGAGAGATAGATAGGTACAGACAGAGTAATACAGAGAGATAGATAGATAGAGAGATAGAAAGACTGAGAGAAAGATAGAGAGAGAGATGAAAGTGATGACAGTTATTTTGTTGTTCAGTTGTGTGGACCTTTTGTTAAACAGTGTCTGCTGAACTGTTGTGGTGTGTGAGGAATAACACACACCGCCATGTGTTTCCTGTTGGTCAGAGTAACTCCGCTCTGTCACTCCACCCCTTCGCTGATTATTTTCCTCTCTCAGCACGACAACATGTCGAGTGTGTTTATTCCTTTCGTCTCAGCTGAAGCAGGCGTTCAGACATGAACCATGGTGTCTCTTTGTTGTCCCAGGTCAGCTTCCCTCCTTTTCTCTTCGAGGCCTTCTTCACCGAGCCGATAGACGAGGAGAACAGCGTGGTGAAAATTGGGAACGGCGTTGCGCTTTTCACACTGCCCAAAAAGAAACAAGGCCTCTGGGAGGAGCTGAGTGTGAACATGGGTGTGTGTGAAGGTCACTCTTACAGTACCTCTACATGCAGGGGATCTGCTGAGACACTAACCCTCATGTCCTTCTCATGTCCTTCTGGCCTTCCAGAAAAAGACAAACAGAGGGAGATTCGTGAAGCAGCCATCATCAAAATCCAGAAGAAGGCGCTGGAGAGAGAGGAAGCAAGGGCCGTGAGGATTCATCAGGAGAGGAAGGACATGCTGGAGACCATGATGAAGGTTGGAGAAGAGTCACAGTAATCTTATCACCTGACGGCAACAAATTACGGACACAGACGTTTCTGCTCCTGAGTCACGTTCCAGTGGGCACGTTGGCTCAGCCGGGCTAGAAAACGAGCTTTAGGTTGCTTTCAAACATACTTGAGTTTGATGCCCGTTATATATATATAGCTCACGGTTTGAAGGATAAGCTGACCAAGCGCTCACCTGCTACACCAACAGCTGAGTTTAATTTAATTCTTAATTTTATTTACAAACTAATTCGTTCTCAAGGAAAGCAGCGGCCCTGATTGTGACACGTCTCCTCAGATGGCGTCCGTTTGTATAAAATGTAAAGTGGCATCATGTTTCCTTAAAACTGACAGATTGTAAGCTTGGTTTAAACCAAGAACATATGTGATAAAGGAGATAGTTGTGTGTATGTGGGTTTGATTCTCGTGTAAAGAGTTTCAGGGCTGCGGGTTCGAGGTACTCCTTGGTTTTCTGTGTGCAGATTGAGGACGAGGAGCGAGCGAGAATCCAGAAGATGAAGGATGAAGAGTGTGTGAGAACCATGATGGAGCTGGAGGTCTGGAAGGAGAAGCAGAGGGAAACTGAAGTGGAGGAAGAAGCTCGACGGGGGCAACAGGAAGCGAAGCAACTTAATCAGCACAGGAAGCCTGAGCAGGTTATAACACCTGGAGGAAAGCCGAGCAGAGCGGACGGTAAAAAACAAACAAATAATCAAATCAATAAATAAAAACCCTCAACTGATTCACTTCCTGTATAAAACATCAGGATAATATGATACTCCAGAGCACTTCTGTTCATTTCTGGAATCTGATTGGTCAGAAGGTGTTGATTAATTTTTGGATAGTCGTAGTGGGTTTACTTTAATGCGCTCGTTCTAATACTTTATCATTTCTATGGTAACCGCTCATTCACAGGAACGGGTACAGTGGACGCTCCATATAAAAAAAAAAAAAAAATACCCAAACAAAACGATAAAAAAAAACCCTGACATGGTTAAGTCATAGTAAGGAGATGGAATGAGTCTTCAGTGTGAGCACTTTGTACGGTGCGTTGTCCGACGTCCTCAGGACTGAGGAGTTTACTCAGTATGGTTTCTCGGTAATGTGGCAAGCTGCGACTTTATTTTTGTGTTATTAATTTAAAGAGAGAGGAAAAAAAAGACAGGCTGGTGAGAGGTAATGAGTGTTTATAGCTGCGATAATGTAAGTAAGAACAGGAATTAACTTGTTATATATTTATATATATGTGTTATATGTATATATGTATATATGTGTGTGTACACACACACACACACACAGTGGGACTTCAACTCACGAACTGAATTCGTTCCGAATCAGGTTTTCCCATTGAAATGAATGCAAATACCACCTGAATTCCAGAAAAGTTGGGACGTTCCTTACAGTTGAATAAAATGAAAACTAAAAGACTTTCAAATCACATGAGCCAATATTTTATTCACAACAGAACATAGATAACA
>JAQLOM010169457.1:0-11424 GCA_030068315.1 Chrysichthys thysi | reverse complement strand
TCTATCTATCTATCTATCTATCTATCTATCTATCTATCTCTCTCTCTCTCTCTCTCTCTCTCTCTCTCTCTCTGTCTCTCTCTCTCTGTCTGTCTGTCCCACCCCCCCACCCTGGTCAGCTATGGCAGCATTCAAGTGCTCACACTGCTGTGTTAAAAAAAAAAATACACCCAAAGCAGTACGCCATAGGCAATAGTGTGTCCGAACACTCAGTAACCATTTAATAGTAGTCAAACAGCACCTGGATGATCTACTGCACTTGTCGCATGTAAACGTACCACCCGACACTACACTACATGGTCCCATAATTCAGCGGGAGCCTCCGAATAAGTGAAGAGGAAGAATTTCCCCGAGAGCAGTGGCAAACCATAGTGAAGCCAGTTGCTGTGGGGTCCAAGTGGTGTCTGGTGATGTCCAAAAAAAAACTGTTTAAACATTTCTGCTATTGCAGATTATTATTATTATTATTTTTCCAGACATCTGTGAACACGGTCCCATCCTTATTTTGGTCGCCTATTGCCTTTTAAATTATTTCCCAATCTCGCACTGTGTGTCTCCGTCAGTTCCCCAACACGCACACTTGCTGATTTTCCCCTGGAAATTTCTACAGTACCAGATGACTAATGCAATTTCCGATACAGGATCGTTTCAAACTGAGTGTTTAGTGTTTCAGACGTTCACACAGCTCCTGTGATGATCCGCGCCATTCCCAAAGACCTCAGTCGCGCAGCCTGTTAATCAGATCAAACATTCCGGGCATTCTTAATCAAAACAGGGCTACAGCGGTTCTTCCCCACGTGCCTTTTCTCCCCCATCTGCATACTAATCAACTTCCAGCTGGGTGCGTTTGTGTAACTGGTCACGTGGTATAGACGTGTATCTCTGTAGGATCTATATTAATATTAACGGAATGGTGGAAAGAATGCCCTGATGAACAAGGGGATCCCGGATTGTTCCCGTCCACCAAGCGACTGCAAGCCAGTTTGCATGCTTTCTCCTTATAGGTAGCAGACTATATTTCTCTGAATGGCAAGATATTAATATCCAGCTACTAGAGCTAATAGTGGTACTACTTTGCCTGCCTGCCAGATTCGGTGTGACTATTCAAGCAGAGCATGTGATTAAACAACAGGTGATGAGTATTATATTTAGCTGGTGTGTTTGGCATCAACGCAGCGACCTCTAGCTCTATGCTCATGTTGCAAAGGGAAGCACGGGGTCTCAGAAACCAAGTGCGCAGCGGCTCAGACTCTTCGACACTCGAGAACCAATTTTAGAGCGAGCGCTCACTTCAGGGCGCACCATGTTGCACCTTGGGAATGTCGCTTCTCTAAGGTTAATCGGTTTGGGCAAACTATAAACGTCGAAGGGTTTCCAGAAACCTGAGACACATTGCACTTAGGCTGCATTTAACGTAAACTGTTTGTGCGATCTAAAGGCGAAAGTAAACCTGGCTCAGGGTGTACTGTTCAGGGCCAGCTGGAAGCGTGACACCCGGCAGTTTGAGGAAAGTACCCGCTGCAACCTGAGAGCCACGCTCAGAATGAACACTTGCGAATGCACATGTGGTCCTGCGCTGATGACCTCATGCTGAACCAAGAGCGCAGCGTTGAAGTTGTCACGTTTGTCACGTATGCTAGCTTTGTGAATCATCAGGGAGTGGCTCTGTCTGCGTGAGAGTGGTTTGTTTCCAGGTGACTGCGGCTCATCCCTTTTGTTTTTTTTAAAGCCGCATCTTTACCAGATGCAAAGTTCATTGTTGGTGACTGGAGTGAACTTTTGCCCTTTGAATAGTGTACGTGGAAGTGTGTAATGACCTGGTCGAGATGTGCCAAAGGTCATAGTAAGGCTAATTCAGTCGTATTTATTCAGTACAGTGGATTTCTCTCCATGAGCAAGACCTAATTGAGTAATGATTCTCCAGGTATGCCACAATCTAACCTCCGCTTCACTCCGAGGCCCCGTCTCATCGCTCATCTTTTGGAAACTACTTAACGGTTAATTTTGGGTGCATCGCTTCACTCTTTTCCAACTCGCATGTAAATACACAGCGACTTGTGACGTCACGGAGGTTCAGGGTGCCACATGTGTACTTCCTGCCAGAGTCGCAAGTGCAGTGCTGTTTCATGTGTCGCAAATATCAATAATCATTCAATATGTACCTGTGAGCATATAAAAAAAAAAACTCTAGTTTTAGTCCTGTACTCTAAATGCATATCTGTCTGTCTGCCTGCACCCCCCTCTTTTTTGTGTCTCAGGTTGTTGCGACGTCTGGTTAGCCTTCTTTCCCAGCAGGCCACGCTCATGGCCTCCAACCTGGCCTTCCAGAAACAAGCAGAGAGCGCGAGCGACGCTGCCCGGAAGTACATGGAGGAGAACGAGAAGCTTCAGGAGGTAAGAATACACACACTGAGGTCTTCATGCAGCATCTCGGCTACTAGTAAACACAAGCGGACGGATAATCGAATAAGTATTCTCTGTTTAATGAAATTACCAAGCTTTATTATTATTATAATTTTTTTTAAACTTTAAATATTCTGTTCACTGGGCCAAGCAGCGTGCGCTCATCTGCCCCCTCCTTTTAACAAAGCCATTGTGGCCAGAATGGCACTGGGTCAAAGGGCAACATGCGATTAATCGGAGTTCATTTTTTTAACGTGATTTTTTTTTTCCCCTGTGATTGATTAATTGAAATTTTGACAGCCCTAGTTTTTTTTTGTTTGTTTGAATAACGAAACATATAAACAATAGGTGTTCCATATTTCTGCCCCCCCAAACCCCCTCTCAGTGTCGGTTCAGTAGTACCCTGCTTCCCACACACACTTTCTGCTGGTCGATAATACACTGAGAATCTGCCAGAAAAAATATTTGCCTACTGATTGCTATGTGTTGACTCAAGTCTCCATTTATTTTTGTTTGAAAATGACACGGAGAGTCTGAGTTGCTTAAATTATTATTATTATTATTATTATTATTATTATTATTATTATTATTTATTAAGCCCAAGTATTTAATTTATTCAGTCACCTGCCTTTTTTGCCACTCAGACGGCAAGATTTTTGTCATTAAACTGGATTTGTGAAGTCAAGCAAAATAATTTCATAAGATTAACATGATGTAACATATAAACTAAAGTTGATCGTTAACTCATTTCATTTTCCAATGCCAGCTTTCCAAAGTGCCCCACTACGATATTGCTCAAAATGCCTGTCACTATTCCCACATACATGCTCTTAATAAATAGCTGGAGATAAGAGTTTAAATGGTAAGTGTGTTTTGTTTGCAATCTTTGATTTATGGTTGTTGAAGACTTGTGGTCAAGAAACATCATGTGCACCTTGTAAATCAATTAGAAGAGGCCTTTATATGTGCAGTGAATGCACAGCTTAATTACCACAAAAGGATGAAGGCTGGAAGGCCATCATGTCGGCCGGGTCCTGACCTGCATCCATCCTCTTTACATTTGTTTGTATTTGGTTTGCAAACAAACGAAAATTCCTGTACACCACGAGCTGGCTCCGTGGTGACCTGTCGCCTCTCTAGGCTCTGGAATCTGCACACGACGTTCAGGATTCTCAAGTGGCTCTGTGGCTTGCTATTGAAGCTGTACATTTGATCACCGATTAAAGAATTTGTGAGCAGTAGTGTGAGAGCAAAGAGAAGTCGCCGTCCTTCCAAACCCTCACAACTGTCACGTGAAGCTTAAACGAAGGTGGAGATGAAGAAAATTCAAAAGCTGGGCTTTCCTCTGTGCTGGAAATTTGTATAAGCGAACTGTTTTGTCTTTTGACTGACTAGGAAGTTTTAGGAATGCGAAGTGCAACAAAAATGTATGCCCAGAACAGTGGGTTTCTGATCCTGATTTGTGTTTAATTAGCTTACATGTATAATTCGTTTTTAAATGCTTCTACTACTACCACTAATACTACTACTACTACTACTTCTTGTGCTAATAATAATAATTTTAATAGGTATCTTTATCCCAGCCAGTAGGCATGTAATGATGTATCATGCGATGATGAATTGCGGTACAAATTTGACAGTTTGAAAGGAGTTAAATGAGATAAAAAAAAATGAACCGTGATCATTATCTGGCTGCAAGCGGTAATTGTGTTGCTTAGACAGCATAGGACACAATAACATGCAGTTGTGGGAATGTGTACGTGACGTCACCATAGGGGGAAAGAAAGCGGCTCCAGTGCTGCGAAAAGCAGCTCTAAAATGGGAAAGAGCTTTTGTGAGACTGACTGTACAAATAGATTCAACAAGAAATTGGAGCTGTCTCCTTAGAGACTGCTGAAAGTGAAAGAAAAGAAATGCAAACGTAAGTAGTTTTATTTTTATGCCAAAGGTTCCCGAAATGTTTATTAAGAAAAGGTCTATTTGTTATTAACTTTTTACTCTACGAAAAATTCTAGTTAATAGGCTATTATATTTTACTCCAGCCTTTGCAAATGTTTATGAAATAATCATTGTTGGATATTAAGAAAATGAAAAAAACCTTTTTTTTTTTAAATTTATTTAACAAAAAGGAATTTTAAGTTCATAAAGAGTAGGTTGCATGCAATAAATGTTGCATTCTTTACATTTTTTAAACAGTTTTTTTTCCTGTATCATTGGATTATTGAATCACGAGCTCAATGTCATGATTCAAACCAAGATTTTGAATAGAGTGAATCATTACATGCCTACCAGTTACGTTTCAATAAGAGTAAAAGTACCCAGATGCGAATATAAACCTATTCTTGATGCATCTTTATTTGTATACATATTGACTTAATTTACTTGGTGTATAAAGTGAAACCTTGTATTGTACAATCAGCTCAAACCGCACAAAGTAAAAACCCGTAATAGTGCCACAGGAACAGAAATCTTTTGCACTGAAACGGACCTGATTAGGTTCACTTTGTCCTTTAGTGAGAAGGACAGTTTTGGGGGTTTTTTTTTTGCTTTTGGTTTTTTTCTTTCATATTCCTTCTCTTCCTGAAATATTATCTGAATGGATTTGTGAAGAGTTTGCACATGGCATAGCGCTTGTTGAGATCTTATTTAATTAATAAAGTCCGTGATGTGCTCAGTCACTTTCGAAGCAGAGGCCACAGCTCTGAAATTATCTTCGTATTTACTAAGCTAGATGGCTTCCTTTGCTTTTAAAGCACACCTAGTGCGCCTGAGCCTAAATGGGCCCTGAGAGGTTTGTTTTGAGCTTGCGATGGGAGATGCAGTCGACATGGAGCAAGCGCATTACTGTTCTGGGGCAAATTGAGCTCTACAGTCGATCACTGATTTCATTTTTCAAAAACAACTTCCGAGAAACAATTTTGAGCTTTGCAAGCAAAACCACCATCCTGCAGAGCTCAGCAAAGCACATTCGGTGCTTTAATTCCATGCCTTTTTGTGGCTGATCCAATCAAAATGTCATCTGAATACTGCAGGATGACTAAAGGAGAACAGGATGCAACTACCTCTGCAATTAGAACTAGGCATTTACTTAAAATGAGAGTACGTGAACATGGTAAACATGAGGCAGCCGAGTCTGGATCGTACCGACAAGTAAATCTTTGTTGATCTTCTACTGCAATTCGAATGTCGGAACCCATCGGAGATCTCTGAACACCTGAAAAATTTAGTTGTTTAGCAAGAGTAGCACTATGTGCCACAGTAGCAGTGCTGTTCAGAGCAGTGTAATTAACACGTCTGTATTCCCATGCACTTTTTTTTATGAAGGTGGATTTATAGGTTAGTGTAATTGCCACAGAGACTGCTGTTTCAGCACCCTTCATCAAGGGATACCGGAGCGTGGGTCGGCCCAAGGACTCTTGATGCGCATAAGAATGTACAGAGTGGGGCATTGTTTGGTTTAGCTACACTGCAGCCGTGTTAAAATTGGAACTCGGGGACATGGAGAGTCTTGATTTCCGAGTTGGGGAGATAAGGAAAAAATGCAGCACGTTCTCTAAGAAAATCAGCTCAAGAACAAAATATCCGTGCGTCAAATGTTTTTAATCTCATGGCCAACCCATAGAGATCCAGATAATGGGCCTCACCTGCTTGCACTGAAACAGACTGTTCACCCAAAATAAAAAACAAACTGTTAAATGTTAAAATGTTGCTCAGCAGTGAAGGAGAGAAGTGAGATAAAGCCTGGCTTTGGCTCATTCCCTGGGAGAAGCATATCGGTTTCTCAGAGGGACAGAAAAGCTGCTTTGTGACAATGTCCGTTGCTAAAAGCGCTATAGAAATAAAATTGAATGGAATTAAAATTTAATTATGTTCTATTGTCCATCTACATTCTTGAAGAACCAGGGGTGTGTAGTAGAAATCGAAATGAAGAATAGTATTCATAAGCAAAAGCCCTTTATATCTACATAGGGAGGGGGTCCACCTCTATGGAGCCGCCACGTCGTGCTGCTATAGGAGAGCACCTTCCGCGTTTCACGTTTTTATAAATGGCATTGTGAATCCGGAAGGAAGCACCGAATTGAAGACCACAGAGAAGAGGGAAGGGGGACGAAGAAGAAGAAAGAAGAGGAACTCAAATTTTGATGATAAATAAATAAACAGACAGACAAACAAAAGAGAAATAAATAAAGGGTTCTTATTATTTAGCTCGGTAAAAGCAAGAGAGTGAGTAAGTATGTGGAAGTACTGATGACCACCGTGTCTTCTGATACTCGCTTGGAAGGGGAGGAGCAAGGGTGGGGCAGTTGCAGGCAACTGAATCCTACATAGTGATCCTTTAGTATTTAGATATCCACAAGATCAGTGAACGGTTTACAGTTAACTACTAGGAGATGGGGTGAAAGTGTCAGTCAGTGATCATTTCCTCAAAACTGCATTTGAACTTTCTTTCCTCCCATGTGTGGTGGTGCAATTGCTTGTGAATTGCAACTAATGAAATAAAGTTCTAGTAAAAGACGGAGCCTGTTTCTGACCTCTCTGACACACATTTTGATCTTTTTTGTACTGTCAGCTCTGTTGGTAAAAATTCGGCTCACTGGGCTCAATCCGATCACACACCGTGATTCTCAAGTAGATCTGTTTATTATCGTAGCAGTAAATCAGCGATAAGGAATTGGCGAGCAGTAATGTAAGAGCTAAGAGCATCCCCATGCTACTTATAAACTGTGTTGGATTTATATTTACTGTTTTTCCAGAAAAAGCTGAAGGATCAAGTCTTTTAAGGGTTCCTACCCTGATTAAAGAAGAAACAAGTGTTCATTTGAGCTAAAAAAAAAAAAAATGCTAGAGTGATCCAGGTTTTGACAAAGACACCTTGTAGAAATGGAGAAATAGGAGGTGGAGTGGTATTCAACCAGTGGAAGAGAAAATGGCCCAAAGTAATTCAGAATGATGGCTGCATGCTGTCATGTGATGGAGTTCTTGGTGAAGACAGTGTGAAGGGGTGTGGCTCTACATGTGATCTAGGTTGACGATTCCAAGATGGCGGATGATGCCTTACATGACGTTGCTGGTTTGGCTGAGAAGTTCATCAATGTCTTTAAATCTCTCTCCTCGCCTGCTTACTGCTGCTCTTGCATCTTGAATTTTACTGCAGAGGATTTTCTCCTCTGTCAGCAGAAAATAAAGGCAAGGGGCAGATGCAAAACATTTTGCTGCAACGCAACATTAATGTACGGTCACCTTCTTCCACATGGTCAAGAACATCCATGGAGATTCTTTGGTGTCTGAGCTCTTGTATCCAAAATATAGCAGTTTATGCTGCTGTGTGATGCTGTGGCTGACAAACCTATGAGAATTTCTACTTTGAAAAAGAAATGTGGATGAGCTCCATCTCCCAGGACTAATATAATATGATATACCGGTACGCTCTTGAAATCATTTCTTCTGGTGTCTGGTATGCTGGTTACACACTCTAGAGGGCGATATTGCACACATGGTGCATCTCAGTTTTATTGAGCTCAACCTCAATATGATGTGATAATCGTTCTTCTGACGTTTTTAGCTGTTCCGTTATTAAATGTCTATGAAATATTTTAAACGATAATGTTTATGAACGGCGTTTTTTTGTTTTTTTTTTAAAGGAAAGAAGGTATAAGATTCTTTAAGTAGTAGCGAGTGCAATCAGAAGCCAAATGCTTCAGTGAAGGTCTTGTGATAAAGAAGGAAAAAGATAACTGCTTTCCCTCACTGAACTCAAGTGACCGTGCATTCTTGTACAAGGCTTGTGCCTCAGTAAACCTCAATTGCCTCCTCATGGCAAAGTTATTTCTACCAAGAATTCTGAAAAAGCTTAGCATATTTGGTCATAAATGGTAGGAGTGGATCGTGCCTGCGATTACTGCGGTCAGCTTGTCTGGGTTATTATGCCAGGCCCGTTGGTGAACCCTGCTGAATCTAGGTTAACAGCAGTGGCATGCAAGAACACAAAGTACTGATTAGTTTTGTGCATCATCGCATGGGGTCAAAGTTCACCATGCCGGTGTTTTGATTTCATGCTGGTCTTGGGACATAGAGCTCTACAGCAGTCCATAAATACGATGTCCTGTTCCTCTAACGGACATGCCGGTTTGAGCTTGCTAAATGGCACTTGGCTGTGCTGGAATTAAAATCTATAACCTTCTAAATGCTTAAGCACTTGATGTTATTGTGTGTCCAGTTTTTATCAGGGTGCGAGGATGTGTTTATCTACTAGCAGTGCTGGGTGTTAACAACCTTGAGAGCTTGGCAGTTTGAGCTGTTTGAAATGTTATGCATCTCACACACATGCACCTGGCAGGAAGAGGTGCTGCTGTCAGACAGACAGGTTGTTACTGATCCGCAGCCTGCTCCGTCATTCGCCAACATGGTTCTGTCATTCACGCCGTCATTCTACTCGCCAACACCAATTTTGCAACTGCTGATTGCTGTAAGTGATCACAGGTTTAGCAAACGACGGTAAATTCAGCCAACTAGACATAGTCAAATAAATGTCTATCATTGATGATGTGTTAAAAGATTATAGTGGCATGAAAATATTAAAACAAAGCTTGGTGCAGTCCCTCGTTCTGGAAAGCCTTTTGGTGTTAAGAAGCGTTTTGCAACTGTATATGCAACTGTTTGAATGCAGTTGCATATAAATGTATGTTTTCATGCATAAGAGACCCAACTTTTTACAACATGGTGTATAAAATATAAATCATCGACGAGAGCCGTCAGAGGAGAATGGGCAAACTGGTGTGTGCTGTCGGGAAGGCTAAAATCACTCAAATAAGCACCCTGTGCAATCGTCGTGAGCAGGAAAGCATCTCGGAACGCACAACACTTCAAAGCAGACGGGCTACCATGGCACCAAGTACCACACCAAGTTTTACTCCTGTCAGCCAAGGACAGGAATCTGAGACTGTAGAGGGTTACAAGCCCATAAAAAACTAGATATTTGAAGATTTCAAAAATATTAGGGAGTACTTTTCTGTTCTGTGCCGTCCGGTATTTGAGAGCCTGTGCCCGATGTCCCCCAAGGTTTGGGATCTTTTTAAGCAGCAGCTTGTGTCTGGTACTTTTATGGGAATTCGTGAATGTGTCATGGGGTAGGGCTGGGCGATATGACCTAAAAATTGCATTGTGATATTTTCTGACATTTTCCTGATAAGGATATTCATCACAATATATATGCTCATTATATATGAAAATAATTTTCAGATACTTGCAGTACGTGTAGCATGCAATAAGCCTAATATATATTAAACTAATTCTACATATCCTACTACATTACACAGACTCTTCATTGGTGTATTCATAGGGGGTAAAACACTGCAGCTACCTGCCCATTTCTGGAGAAAAGTTGATGGTTCTTGTAAATCACGATACTCATGATATTCAGTTGGCTGACGGTATGAATGGTCATATCGCAATAATGATAAATTGTCAATATATATCACCCAGTCCTATTACAGGGTCAATTCCCCCCCCCATTCCTCTTCCTTAAAGGGGGAGTCCACGATTCTGGAGCAAGATTGGCTCTTGAGTTCAAATATCAACAAACAAGCAAACAACTCCCAGAAGCTCCGCCCCCAAATTCATGGACCTGTATTGGCAAGGCAACAATGTTAACAATAACACTGACCTCCATTTCTCCCCCTTCCTCGTCTCCCTGTTCTGTGATTTGGCTGGAATGCACACCTTGTTGCTGATTGGCTAGAATAATGTTTTGTGCCTCGGTCAGAACCAAATATTCTAAAGCACTACGCACAAGATAGATTACTGGCTGGAAAATACGTTGATAATTAGGAAGTTCGACACCATGGGCGCCATTTTGGCAAGCTGACCTTTCGTCCCAGAGGCCGGATACCGTGGGAAACTTGGGGCATTTTTCTGAAATCGTCTTGTTGTTTCTTGTTTTGATGTATTAGCCTTGTTTGCTTTATGAGAAATTATGACATCCTGTGTTAAGACGACATCAAGAGATTATTTGAGCGGATTGTTTGATTTTTTTTTTTCTCAATAATTGGAGCCCGATTGAGGTAACTTCAACTCCATGCAGCTACACTGCAAAATTCGCCCCATTTGATTTAAGCCTCGGATATCGATTAACATCATGGATTGCATTTGACTTCAGACATCGATTTGTTATCTCAGATAGTATTGACAACAATGAACCTCCTCATGACTGCTTGAATAGCTTTGGACAGTTTAGCGTATGTTTTCCAAGAGGTGGCGCTAGCCGTTGTTTGCCGAAACAGATAAATTACGGTGGGCTTATCAAAATGGTGTCCACGGTAGTATTTCTGCCTATTGCGTAAGTGATCCATCTTGCTCCGCTCTAGAATCTTTGGTCAGAACCACTTTCTTAGTTTTGGCGTTTACAGAGCCAGCGCTATTTACGAGCACCAGGTTTGTTTTTTCAGCGCGCACACATAACGGACAATGAGCAGACCAGGAGTAGATAATTACTGAATTTAACGACAAAGCGTATTGGAGTCATATTAGTTTAAAAACAATGACTGCACAATTAAACATTGTGATCGAGAAGCCGCAGCTGAAACCTCCTGGCTGTGACTTTGTAGTGTGCCATTTTCTGCTCTTCTTTTTGTTGCCTGAATTTGGCCTATTAATGGTCTTATCTTCTCAAAACATCAAAACCTGTTTGATACAACGCTCCCAGTCTTCCCTGAGAGCACAACACAACGCAGCCTTGTTCTGTTTGAAGTGATTTAAACAGTGCTCTGTTCACCATGACCAGAAGGTTTTAGCTTTTAGTGTGCAGGGAAGCTGAGCCTCAGTGACCTTTATGCGTGCTTTATTTTATCCTCTAGGTATTAAAAAAAAAAGTCGCCAGATTATGCTGAATGTTGCAGGTTATGAAGCTGAAGCTTAAATTTAGGAATAATGTGAATCCGACTGAGCTCCTTCTCTCTCTCTCTGTGTGTGTGTGTGTGTGTGTGTGTGTGTGTGTGTGTGTGTGTGTGTGTGTGTGTGTGTGTG
>JAQLOM010169354.1:0-11431 GCA_030068315.1 Chrysichthys thysi | reverse complement strand
AAATTCAATTTTAGTAACAGGAAAAATCTGATATTTTGACTGTTGCAAATCAGCAACGCCTGCCTGGAGAGGGTTAAAATGTTTGAATGGCCTAATAAAATTTAGCCAACAGAAAAAACTCAGGGAGTTACTCAAGTATTACTTCAGCACAGATGTAAGCGTGACCCGTGAACAGTTCTGTGAAGAGTGATGATGAGGCTCATGTTTAAATGCCATTTTTTGACCTTAGGTGAAGCTAAAGAGACTGACATGGATGGTAATCATAAAGTAGGAAGTATACTGTAAGTAGATTATAATATATAGGCAGGAAATCTGCCTGTCATGATCTCAGCATATTACTAAAATTGGTAAAAATAATTCTAAAACAAATAAAATAGAGATTACATCAGATTTACTAAGCACTCTTAAAATTGTCATCATCTTCACCACCATCATCATGGACTGAATGCTGGATGGATGGGATTTCTGATTAACCTGATATTGTGTAGGCTTTAATAATGGTTACTATGACAATGTATAATAATAATTAATATGTAATTAATACAATGTTTTTATGGTCATATTTAAATTTTGTTGTCCCATTTATTATACATTAAATGTTTTTCTTTTAGAAATCCAGTGTGGAACTGAAATGGATTCTTTAAAAATAGCTTAAAAATTGTGTTAACAAGCTGTAGCTTTTTAACTAAAAAGTCTTAACTGTATAGTCATCAGTTAATTATTTACAGTAATTTATGCTTTAATGTCAGTGACTTTATATGAAATATTCTCCGTATTACTTGACTTTAATCAAGCTGACTATTTCTTGGAGTACCTCACAATACAGGGGGTTTATAAAATTAGTTATAAAGATTTGAGTAAGCTGTTGAAATATGATTTTTTTTTTAGTTTAAATAAACTGTCTATGTCAGTAAATAAATAATAGTGTGTTTCCCATGAAGTTATTTGTGTTACTGAGATATAGTCAATTTGCTATGTATATGCACTGTGCATCCTAAAAGAGGGTATTTAATGCAGCCTGTGAAACAGACGTCTCCAATGAGTTTTTCAGTCTGTACAGTTAACCATCTGTGTATACTACATGCATTTAAAATGAGGGAATTTAACATTATATTCTAGTACAGAAGTCAGTAATTTTTTAAAATTTTCCACTCTTACAATTAACAGTGTGTGCATATTAATTTCATTTAAAATGTAATTTAACTGTAGCCTATGTATTCAAGGTCTTGAGCAGAAGCCAAAGATGACTTTTTCTGCTCCTTACAATTAACTGACTGTGATTACTAGGCTCACTAGGCTGCCTTTATTTCCAAGACATGTAATTAATCATGTTTAAATTTGTAAATTGAACAGCCCCATTTATCATATAAATGATTTTTGCCAAAAATAATTTATGCTTTCAGAAATAGCTATTTTCATTAACATAAAATTTATAATTTTTCAGCCTCAGTTTCTATAGGTAGATTTTATATATGAAAGTAATTATCGGATTTTGACTGAAGAATGTTGGCTTTATTCTTTGGGACTTGACAATATGAGACTTGACTTGCTAGTGCATGTGAGTAAACTGTGCCATTAATAATTTGAAACAATAAAATATTATTTTTCATATTATTTTTCATATATTATTTTCATTGCATACACTTTATTATGCCATGAGATGCACATTAATGCTCTTGGGACTATTGAAATATACAGAATTTCATTTTAAATGAAATTAATATGATACAAGGCTCATAAAACACTACTTATGAAATAAGCACATTACTGGTCTTATTTGGCACAGTTTCACTTTTTTATTCTATTTAGATGCAATTTGCTATTACTAAATAAGTATGTTCCATTTTTGAATTCTTGGAGCTCACTAATAAACTCACTGTGGGTGCAAATATGTGAAATTAACCATTTTCATTTTATATGTTGATTACACTTATTAAGCCAAGCATAAGAAGTTTCATACAGAAAAAAATACCAACATGGTGCAGCATAACAGGGGTATTAATGTGTGATTGTTTTGGAAACTGTATTTAACTCTTCGTTTTTACGGAACCAGTTCTCTAGTCTTTAAGAGCATTTTTTTAAAGAGGAGAAAAAGGGGTGAGACAGCTTTCACATGACAGTTGACAAATCATCACAATCAGAGAATCTACCTGCTGCATCAACACATAAGAAATGGGTTTTCCTGAGGTTAACAAATTACACGGGGTAGTCAAGTTTCACCAAACACTGTATCAGACTCGTTTCTTATCCCCTGTCATTGTTTCTCTTGTCCCCTTAAAGCACTAAAAAACACACACAACTTGCAAAACAGATCCATCTTTCTCATTTAACCTATTACTCAGAGTGATTTACAAAACCCTATCTGAAGCCTTCTGAAAGACATGCAGATGGAACTCCTTATTGGGCAGACTGTTTCCATAGCTTTGACCAGCTAATAGTTTCAGTGCCCAACACTATGTGTTTGTATCTGAATCATACAACTGTCATATGACATCAAATCAAGCAGTTGTTTGAGAGCAAATGATTTATCAGATTCAGCTGTGTGGATGCAAACTCCCACCCAGAAATCTCTTAATTACAGGTCATATATGTTGTCATGATGTAGAAGATAAGACCACCTGTCACCCTTCACTGCATTCATTAGAGTGGGTTTATTGTGCTTGAAAATGCCTGGATGTCCAAAGGATGCAAGAAGTTTCAGTGTCAGCGATCTAGAGACCTTGGCTTCTGCTGAGCTACTCAAAGAAAAAAGCTTCTGTCTCTGCACGCATAGCACTCTCTTTTTGTATTATAAAAAGCTGTGCTATTATTAAATCAATTTGTATTATTAATTAGTGCCAAAGTGTCATTGATCCGCCCGCGCAGAGCGCGTGCACGCGCATCCGCTTCGAGGACTCCCACTAGCAGTGCAATCAAAAGGACTCGCACCGCTCATCTACGGCGCTGTGCGTGCATGTGCGAGGCGTCTCTCAAACGCGAGCTCACCTGAATCATTCACAGGTGTTCCGTGTCAGTCACTAATCACCACAGACTATAAATAGACTCAGATATGCGCAATTTGGTGCGAAACATGTTTAGCCGCCTCTGCGCATGTTACTCTGTCAAGCCGTTCAAGTCTTTTCACTTCCAGGTTTTTGATTCTCGCTCCGGTTACTCGGTTTCCTGATTCTGGTTTGTCTCCTCTGTGTTGTTTGCTGATCGGTGACCCTGCCTGTTTTGACTACGTCTTCTGCCTGCCGATAGCTGCACATTTCCATTTCTGTCACAATGTCAGTGTACTGCTGAGCTTACACACTACAAGTGTACTAAATTTTTCTTTTAAGCTTTAATAAATACACATATTTCTAACCTAATTATTAATTGTATTTAAATAATATGAATAATGCATAAATGATAATGACAAGTGCAGAAAATCCCTGAGTATAAGAAATCTCTGAGATAAATCATTTCAATGTAATATAAGACATATAAATACAATTTTATGTAAGATATTTACAATTTACATTTACAGTTAGTCATTTGCATACACCTACATAAGTAACTTACAAAAACTGAAGCTGCAGCGACACAAAGAATGTTTGGATTGATTACCTGAAATACTCAACATTAATGCTGATGCTCAGGGTCTAGTCAGTAATTGAAAAGGACAAATCATATGTAAATGCATACATGAGATGTTTGTCCAGATAAATACAGATTTTTATGCTACATGTATGTATAGTCACAGGGGCGCCATTTGTAAAAACAGTTTAACAGTTTTCTAAGTGTCAGATTTTCCAGCATTTAGCACTTTTAGCCCTTTTTTTGCACTTTTCGCTTTTTTAAACTGTTTTTTAGCGAAAAGAAATCACAAGGGCGTGGCCAATTAGCATATACTCAACATTTAGAGCACAACATTTAGATTTAGATTTAACATTTAACATTTAGATTTAGATTTAACATTTAGATTTAGATTTAACATGTAGATTTAACAACACTGTCTTTTGAACGCATTTATCTCTAAATGTGTGAAAATTGCGCGAAAAGTGCAAAATGATGGAAAATCTGACATGTAGAAAACTGTTAAACTGTTCTACAAACAGCACCCCATAGTGCCATTTAGATTGGAGAGGAACCCCATTCCAACACTGCAGAGTCAGTGCACTTGACCAATGACATTTTGCTTTACAAGTTTTGTTTGATGTCAGAAAAGGACATGCCAAGAGCCCTGGAGATGATGGTGTTCTGATGTGTCGTTCTGAATCAACATGCATAGATACTGTGGTGTAGAGTAGTTTAAGGCCTTAAATGCAAAGACAAGAGCTTTGAATCAGGTTTTTTTTTATCTGCATGAGGAAGCAACTGGGGTGACTTCAGTAAAGCAAGAGAAAATTTAAGTTCTTTGCGTAGTAAATGAAATATACCACTGCAGTGGAAAACAGGCAGTCACGTTTGAATTCCAGTAATCCAGTCTGAAAGTATTTATTATTTGCAGGATAATTTAAGCCATTTATGTTGACAGTAAACGTGATATTTTGAAGTTGTGATTTGAAGGATTTCTGAATCTGAAGGATTTTGTGGTTATTTCAAAGTAATTGGTGAACTTGAGTTTTACAATCACAAAAAATCTTAGCAGTGTGTTGAATGGCCTGCTGTTTCAAGTCACTTTTGTTCTGTTCTATGTTGATGAAATTCAGTTTCTGAATTCCTCTCAGAGAGGCAAGGCCCTGAGCCCTGTAAGGAAATGATAAGTGTGCATTCACATGCACTTATGCATGTGAATAGTAGTACAACAACAACAGTAGTTGTTGTTGTTATTATTGATTAGTATAAGAAATGCTACATGGCTGTTTTTCAGTCTCCTACTGATTATTACTAATGGCTACATGATTTAATATTTTACTAATTCTTCTTAGTCACACACCTTGCTAATTAAATAGAATTTCTTGAAAAGTTGTATATGACACGTCTGCTTGTTTTTCAATTGTTTGTTATGGGTCACCAAGGAACTGGAGTGGAGGCCTTCTCACTCTAATATAGACATTAACACAAGACATTAATTGGTATGCAGCCAAGGCTTCACATAAGTAGCGCTGATTATAACAGAGGTATATTTTAATTTTATTGGCCTAAGTTCCTAATTCTTACAGATCTTTTTCTTAAACATTTGAGACCAACTTCAGATGGCCAAATTATGGCCAAACAGGATAAAGTGCCTGTCACCTGGTAAAGGAGATGACTAGACGCTTGATTCAGCCTGACACAGGATGCTAGATAATGGACAGGTCACCAAGCAAACAGATGTTTAGCTTTGCCAAACTGAAATTTGGAAATCAGATTGCAATGTTCAAGATCCGGAATGTTGTGGCTAAGAAAGTGAACAAAAGATTACATATTGCAGTCTTTACTCAATTAGTAACACTGCTCATCTTTCACCTCCTGGATTACATGGGAAGTTCTGTTTTGTTGTTGTTGTTGTTGTTGTTGTTGTTGTTTTTGCCTAGGATTTTATTTTCATTTTCAGATGAGTCACACAATTTTTTCATATTATCATTTCATATGGTCCAAAACAGCAATGAATACAATTTGAAAATAAACTATTTTTTTATTCACTACAGTAGCTACTACAACAGGTACTAATACATGTTGTGATTAGCATATTGTGAAATAGAATACGAGTAGCATGAAGACGCTTCGTCTGCCGAGCCTCACGTGATCACAACTTCTCTCTCTCACTCACTGCGGGAAAGGAATCCCTCTCTTCAATGGGGATCAGGGAGATGTGTAAAATGGGGGAAAGAGTGCAAAATTTGTAGAAAAGCACCACCCAAATAAGGCTGTAGCAGTGCGAACGATGAATGTGTTTAATGACAATGCAATGTAGCATTTCCGCCAAATCCTTAAAAGGAGGCAAAAGCAGCGATCGTTGGATAGTTTCCTTGTTAAAGCCACATGAAAAGAAAAAGATTCCAATAGTAAGGCTAATAGTAAGGCTAACTAATGCTAATCCTTGGCACGCATGTGTGAGTCTTTTTATAGCTCCCACAATCAGTCCCAATCCGGTACACCTGTTGCCACCCATGTGACACACCATGGCGTTGCAGAGGAAAACCAGGAAGTAGTCTTTGGCGCGCGAGTTCTCTGACATGCACCACTATTGGGCGTGCTCAGAACAGGTGTGCTTGCACGTGCTCTCCGTGCAGGCAGATTCATGACAGTTTTATGTATTTTTACTTCATATTTTGTCATTTTTATATAAATATTTGTGGGTTGTGGGATAAATTATGAGTTTCCATGATTTCTTATGGGGAAACCCGCTTTGATATACGAGTGCTTTGTATTACAAGCACATCTCCAGAAGGATTTATGCTTTTTGTCTTTAATCTTTATTCTTTTTAATAATGAAACTGTTCAAATAAATATATAATAGTAGTCTAGTATATTGCCAGTATATTGTTGTGTTAATTGACTTAGGCCCTGCTCAGGCCAAGTATTAGCATCCATCTGGAGAGATCTGCTCACAAGTGGACAGCTGAAAGGCATAGCCATTTATACCCACCATTGTATATCTAGTGAACACTTGTGATTGGATTTCACACACCATTTCTCCCATCTTTCATGTCAGTCTTCCTCTGCTTTTTTATGCCCACAAATCCTATGTTATGTATGTATATGAGTTTTCCAAATGCTTTAAATGCATTAGTCCTGCTAGCAAAACTAAAAATGATGGAATTTGAGATGGCAAAAGGATGTACCAAAAGCAGTTTCTTTCCTCTCTGTTGTTGTAGCATTGCATTTATTCATTAGCTTCCTGATGGAGAACTCCAATTTTCATTAAACATTGTTATTATTTCCAGTCTTGCAATAATTATGCATTTCCCAGCAATCTGTCGGGGCATGTAGAAGTCACAGCTGAAAACGTGTAATCGGAACGCCCTTCTTGCGTGTGGGTTTGACCCAGTCGTGGAGTGAACTGCAATGGGTTAGAAGACACACGCTGTTTGCTGTTACACCCAGAGCGCGCGACGCAGAATCCCACCGGGAAGCAGTGTGTTTGTAAACAATGGAAATGGCGCCGGCAAAGCAGACAGAAAAACCGGGCTCAATACTCATGGTACCGGAGAAGCTGAGTGCTGGGTAGATAGGTCAAAGGGAAATAAAGTGAGTGACAAGATAGGAGCTCATGAACATGAAACAAAGTGCGATGTCTGAGCGATGTATCGGTGAGTCTTCCTGTTTATAGATATGCCAGAAAATCTCAGCGCTCCCTCGTGGTCACCTGACTGGTCTGCCTGACAGGACCGACCCTCCTAGAACCGTCTCCTGATGGTCCATCGGGCCAGCGACGACGGAAGTCCACTATGAGGGACGGATCCAGAATGAAACAGGAGGGCACCCAGGAGAGCTCCTCAGGACCGTAGCCTTCCCAACTGACCAGATACTGGACACCACGGCCCCGAGGGTGAGAGTCCAGGATCCGTTGCACAGTGTAGGCTGGGCTACCGTCGATGATCCGAGGTGGCAGCGGGGGTTGGCCGGGGGGTCAGAGGAGAGGTGTTGTGAGGCTTAAGCTGAGACACATGGAACACGGGGTGGACCTTGAGCGAGGGAGCTGCAGCCGATAGGTGACTGGGTTGATCTTGGTGACAATCCGGTACAGGCCAATGAATTGAGGTGTAAGTTTTTTGGATTCCGTGCGCAAGTGGACAGCTAAACCCAGTCACCGGGTTGAAAGGAGCGTCCCACGGGGTGTCCACGGCGGTGTGGTCTGCATTGGTCTGGGCCATGGCTGCCCGTGCCTTGATCCAGGCCAGTGCTTCTTAATTATTTTCTGTCACGGCCCCCTTAGAAAAAAGAAAACATGTCCTGCCCCCCCAATCTTATGACCGGGGGGGGGGGGGGGGGCACCAGTGAACCAAAGGTTGGGCGGCGAGTACTCCGCTTCCTGGTGGCCAAAAATAGACGGGAGATACCCATAGCAGACCTCAAAGCGTGACAGGCCGGTGGCAGAAGATGAATGCAGGTTATGGGAGAGTTCCACCCAGAGGAGGTAGCGGGGCCAGAGGTCAGGCTGAGCGGAGGTGAAGCACCGCAGGTAGCGCCCGAGCTCTTGGTTGGTTTGCTCCGCATGACCGTTAGTCTGAGGTTGGTAACCGGACGAGAGACTACATGTGGCACTGATCAGGCGGCAGAACGCCTTCCAGAACTTGGCGACAAACTGGGGCTTCTGGTCCGGGAAATGAAGTGAGTGACAAAATAGGAGCTCATGAACACAAAATGAAGTGCAATGTCTGAGCGATGTGATGGTGAGTCCACTTCCTGTTTATAGATATGCCAGCCAATCTCAGCGCTTCCTCGCGGTCACCTTACTGGTCCGCCTGACACAATGATGCAGTAGATAAGACTGTACATTGTTGCTGTCTGTAATGCATCAGGATGCTTTTGCATTCACACTAAAAATGTTGTCATATGTGCCCCAAACCAGTTCTGCGACCGCTTTGAGTTATCAGATAGCAATACATCTCCGAGATACTTTGAACCGTGTTCACAGCTGTATTAGCTGTATTGTAATTTTTAATTTTGATTTCAAAAGGCATTCCTTTACTGTGCAGGCTAAGACATGAATTTCAGTATCACATACTGTGATTAGATCAAACTGTCAGACAGTGGCACTGGATTTAATATTGCTTTTCTCAAAAAAGTCTAAAGTCAAAATTGGTTGTATGTGAGACATGTGTATGTTTCAGGTAAACCCCTTTCCTATGTGCACAAGTCTCTGAATAGCTCTGAATTCTGTAGATAAATCTAAGGTTTGAGTACCTATGTTTGCTGTTTCAGTATTAAATCTTCACTATACATGCAACCCTCTGAACACAGCTCACTGCATATGGGACCAGTAATTTCTAACTGCAACAGCTTGGCCTTGCAGTGTAAAAGTATCCATAAAATTAGCAAGTAAAAATACACTGTGAATAAAAAAAAAACTGATATATTTGTGAATTGCAGCTGTGTTACTTTTATGCATAGCATGGCCTAGCCCTGAAATTAAATGTAATTTGGCACTGAAAGTTGTCCACATCATCAAAAGTAAAACCCCACACGATTATAATTTTTGTGATTTTCTTTTCATATTGTATGTACATGCTGTATATGTTCGGGTGCATCTGGAACATTATTCATGACCTGAAGTTGTGTGTTGTGTCTATGCCAACATCTTTACATTATTTTTAGCACTGAAAAAAGAATGGAGGCACATCTCAAATTCACTGTGATTCCATTCAATTCACCTCACTCATCTGCCTTCTGAGGAAAAATTCCAATTTTATAAAAAACAGAACGATAAGGCTCAGTCATGGCCCCCACAGGGGTGCAACAGAGAAAGATGAAAGTGAAATGAGGGGTAAGACTGAGAGAATGGACTTTCAGATAGATTTGCTTACCGTCACTAAAGGGAAGAGAATATTAATGCTTTGTGACTCAAACATTCTTGGCCTGAAACACTTTTTGTGGCTTCTATGTAAAGTCAGATGCATGTGCTTTTTTACATTACTGCAGTAGACATTGTTAATAATCAAAGGGAATAGTGGACGGACTTTTTTTTTTTTTTTTTTGAGGATGTTTCTGTTCATAAGGAAATTTTATATTTATAAAACTTTTACCACTTAAGGTAGCAGGTGAGTGATTAGTATATTTTCTTTACAGGAGAGCACACTGAATTAAAAAAAAAAAATCTTATTTTATTAACATGACAACTCAAAATAACTAAATCCAAGCACAAAATTAGCCTGCATTGCCCAGACATTTTACAATTTTATGACCTTGTTTTAATATCTTCCAGCCACAATAAATCAAGAATACAGTTAACTGTCAGTACATGATATAAAATAATTACATATTTTTCATGGTATATTCAGCTTCACATCTCGAGACAGTCATGCAAAAATCAGATATGCTAAATAAAGTGCTAATTAGATACATGTGCAGTCATTCATGGGATAATTAATAGACAGCAATATCTATTCATGCAACAATATGTATACTGATAATATACAGTACAAGGACTAATCTTATTTTGACCATTTTTCCCCTCTAAATTAAAGAAAAACTTGTCATACTCTGGAGCATAGGAGGAGCACAGACTGAGTCCAATGGACTTGTATACTCAATAGATCTTTTAAAAAGCCTTTTTTAGTATTCAGGGGAATAACCTGCCCCTGTCCACGATTGTTGCTGCCTGGTCTTGAAGCATAGCAATTTCCAGTGTTCTTACAGTATATTTCAGGTCCTGGCCTAATAGATATACTGCGGGTATACAAAGTAGCCTGATTTGTGTTTTGCTACAGTCCCACCACTGTTGTACAGAACTGTACTCATGTAATGCTTGTCTAAAAACAGGCCAGATATGTTTAAAATTTTCCTATGAGCAGCAGCATTTAGAGCAGAATTAAAATGTCAGTATTTGCACTTGACCTTTGCAAATTTAATAAAACAACCACATACAACCAAACTGTGATCTGAAAAACCTACTGAGTTGAGTTTACACTACTTAAGGATGTTAGATGATGACTAAAACAATAAATTCTATTAAGCCTTGCAAGAGAGAGATAATCTTCTCTGCAATGTCAATATGTTTTATACATCCGTCTCCAGGCATCATAAAGATCATACAACTCAAGTATTTGCCTCAAAGCCATTTGTGAAGCAGCATGCAGTGACATTTTATTAGTAGTGATTTATAACTTAATGGAATTTTCCTAATAATAAGTAAGATTAATGTCAGCCTTACACCTAATGACTTTTCAAGTGATCTTACTGTTGCAGACAAATTTCCAGTCTAAAATCATAAGAGTTTTGCAGGTGTTGAAGTTGTTGTTATTTTTTGTTAGCAAGCAAGTGCACAAATGAGAGAGGGAGAGAGAGAGAGAGAGAGAGAGAGAGAGAGAGAGAGATATGTGAGAGAGTATCGTGATTGGTATGAAAGGCTCTTTCTGGCGAGATTACTAAATCAAAATTCAAGATTGTCAGCCCATCTATGTTCAAGTATACAGTAAGTTTGAAATAGCATTTGTCTTGGAATCATGCTGCAACATATAATGAACATAATATAGCAGAAACATACACGTCACAGTGATAGTAGCAGTAGCTGTTTGCTATTAACAGTTGGTATGAAATGAAATTTAAGTTTAATAATACATTAAATTATGAGATGGTGGATATAAAGTAACTTGTAATAGTAGAGCAACCAGTGTAGTTTAAATGTGCCAGAATACAACACATATCTTTTTCAGATGAGAGGGTAAAGTGACTTTTAAATAAGTTTGTCTATAAGATTTCAGTGCTAGGGGGTAGGGGGCAGGGGGGTGCAATGTTTCTTGTACATTACATTACATTACATTACATTACAGGCATTTAGCAGACGCTCTTATCCAGAGCGACGTACAACAAGTGCAAG
>JAQLOM010169325.1:0-11433 GCA_030068315.1 Chrysichthys thysi | reverse complement strand
TGATGGGGAACGTTGGTGTACAGCCATTTTCAGGTCTCTCCAGAGATGTTCAATTGGGTTTAGGTCAGGGCTCTGGCCGGGCCATTGAACGACATTCATGGAGTTGTTCCTAAGCCACTCCTGTGTTGTTTTGGCTGTGTGCTTAGGGTCATTGTCTTGCTGGAAGGTGAACCTTCAGCCCAGTCTGAGGTCCTGAGCACTCTGGACTAGGTTTTCATCCAGGATATCTCTGAACTTTTCCACGGTCATCTTTGCTTCAACTACAACCACCCTCCAAGTGAGGGAGCAACCATTCGTGTGTCGTCAGAGTGGATGACTGATGTTGGATGGAGTGGGCTGCCCTTTGTGGCGGGGTGGTGGGTGCCAACATCGGGTGCGGTGGGGCCCCGGAGTGTTCTTATTGCAGGCCCTGGGTTCACCTTCCCTTGCCCCATGGTGGGGTGAGGGGAACAGGGGTGCTTACTGAGCTGGCGGTCTCCTTCCGGGGGAAGTTTTCGACCTCCCGGTCTTGCGCCACCCCCCACCCCCCATAATTTGCAAATACATTCTTTAAAAATCAGACAATGTGATTTTCTGTTTTTTTTTCTCATTTTGTCTCTCATAGTTGAGGTATACCTATGATGAAAATTACAGGTCTCTCTCATCTTTTTAAGTGGGAGAACTTGCACAATTGGTGGCTGACTAAATACTTTTTTGCCCCACTGTACATCCAAAATATCATTCTCAACACTGAGGGGGGAGGGGTTGGGGAGCCTTCCCACACCCCAGTTAGGGTCCACCCCGCCCAGGGTGGGGGGCTACCGGTGGTTCGGGGCAGATGTGACTGCATCCCGGGCTCGCTGCATTTGCATTTGCTCGCCCGCGCTTCAGAGGGGGTCTGTATGAATGTGTGATTTGCGTGTCTTTGCATTGTTAGAGGTGGGGATGTTTGAGTGAGTGAGAGAATGGCCTGTGTGTGTGGGTGTGTGTGCATGGCTGGGCCTGGGTCTGGGGCTTGCTGAGCATTGGCCCCTTTGGAACATGGTTATGGAGGGTGGGGGTCGCTCCCCCACCCACTGCTCCTCGCTGGATGTTACCTAGGGTGGCCCAGACCTCGTCGGTGTGGGGGGGTGATGGGGGCGCTGCTGGGTGTCAGGCAGTTCTCGGACGCCGGGGGCCCTGAGTTCTGTTTCTCGGCTGCCCGTTGCCTTTGGTTCTCTGGGACTCAGCCTTGGGCCATGGGTCTCTGTCTGCCTTGGGGGGTCGCACTGCGGATTCTCACCCTCACTAACAAGTACATTTCATAACTAAGACACTTAGAAAGAAAGAAAACTTTTCTGTTTGTGCTCTGTTCCTAAATTTTTATAACAATAATTGTTTGTTTCCACTTCTAAGAAAGACTGCTCCTTCTTCTTGTACCCCATTAGCTGTTGAAAATGGCTTTTTCTTTCTGTACTCTGTTGCACCAATGGAGCTTACATTTGATGGTTTGTGAACACAAACTGCTATTATGTTTATCAATCGACTAAAAAGAGCTTTGTACTTTTAGAACCTACAGTGAAATTGACTGTTCAGTATGAGTAAACAAAATGTGTTGCATTTCTCCATTGGCAAAGAGCACACTGTGGCAGACTACACAAATTTGATCATTATGACAACTTTTATTAATATTCATGCTTCTAGTTTCCTCAAACATAAATAATATCACAGATGTCCTAGCTTCACATTTTGCATCATAAAACAGGCAGAAACTGGATTGTCAATAATATTTTTACAAGTGCATCAGAAATTGAGATGCTTTTCAACAGGATTATTTCAAACCCTAGTAGGTGACCATGCTCTATTCTGTTGGATGAACAAGACTGCTGTGCAGAATAATAAGAACAGTAGTCATTGTGTGGGTATTACCTTCACAGTCTGAGCGACGAAATCAGACATGTCAGAAGTTCTTCATATTGCTTCCCTGTTGTGTTTGAAATGAAATGATTGTTAACAGGAATGGTTGCCATTGCGTTGGTTTCACGCAAGATACAACTGAGAATAATTACTTTCAACCGAGGTGAATGCTCTATACTTAGTGAAGTGCATGGAGGTCCGGAAGCTGGTTATCAGAATATGAACAGTATGATGTGATGATCACAGACCAACATATCGATAGAACCAGCAAGGAATGTAGTTCAAGCTGGTGCTTACACTGTGCTGTTACATAGCCATGGCGTGAAGGTAATTGGAAGCTATTGGATTAATGGAGTTGGAGAAATGTGCTATCTTTTCTTGAATTTTATTAGAATTCGAGCTGCAGCATTTTGAATAAGCTGGAGCTATCTAATGGTCTTTTTGGGAAGGCCAGTGACGAGCACTGCAATTGTCAACCCTGCATGATCTAAAGCCAAGAATAAGTTTCTCCAAACCCTGCTTTGACACAAAATCTGTAACCTATATAACTGAAATAAATTATGTTGAAAGCCATTTACTCTTTAAAGACATAAACTGAAGAAGTCTATAGAAAAAGTCATTTGTTAAAAGAGCTAAATAGATCTAAGTGCCATCTATATAGCTATGATCAGGCAACTTGTAGACATGGAGAATTTGGCCATGAGGAAGCATATTCATTTTGAACAAAAGGGGTCCAAGATGGGATCCTTGTGGGACCCAATACGACATGATGGTGAAGGTACCTTTTGTAGAGGAAGAACATGTTATTGGGAATGATCAAAAAAGTCATAAAATGCCAAGTTTTGTTAAACGGAATAGTTGAGCAAGAAGTTAAACAATTCGAAATGTATGAGTTTATAGGAATGTAGAAATACAGTGAACCCCTGCAATACCGGGGCTTACCTCTCGCGGCTTCACTGCATTGCGGATTTTCACATTTTGATTCGCAGAATTTTTTTGGCTTTCGCGGGACTATAAAATATTATTTAAAGAAATGTTCATTCAAACATTTAAAAGAACATTTAAATTTAAATAAAACGGTATGCACTTTATTTCATCAGCGGATGAAAAGTGAAAGTGACTGTGTAAGCCACTTCCGCTTCAGCTCGTGAACAGGAAGTGACCTCATCGGCAGTAAGTACGCATGTAGCATTTTATATGTTGTTAAAATGATGCATGTTTAAGAGTGTAGAAAGTGTTTAAGAGCATAGGACGTGTTTATAAACAAGTGGAAATCGTGTGTAAAGCCTTAATATATATAAATAATAAAATCATGTGGAAAAGTCAGGTGATCGCGAGGGAGCGCTAGGATTGGCTGGTGCAGCTGTAAACAGCAAGTGACCTCATCCGCAGTAAGCACGCATGTAGAATTTTATATGTTGTTAAAATGACGTAGGTTAATAAGAGAGTGGAAATGGTTTATAAAGCCTTAAAATATATATAAATAGTAACAATTAATGTGACTTCGCAGTATCGCGGTTTCACCTTTCACGGGGCGGTGGCAGAACGTAACCCCCGCGATAGGCGGGGGTTCACTGTACTAAAAAAAACAATTAAAGATCAAAATGGCATGTGTCAGTTATTGAGTTCAGAAATGTAATTGTTATTGAATTAATTGATTTCCACAGTGATTTTACAAGGATATATCTACCAGAGTATAATTTCCTTTTCATAATCGTGTAATTCAGTATTTCTCCGACTAATTTCACCTTATTTATCCTTGAATTTTAACAGCCAGATTTACTAAAGGTTTGCACAAAGTCACAAGGCCACAAAAATTGGGGGAGGAGAATATTTAAATGGCTCATGCTTAACGATTTACTAAGGTTTGTGGTTAAATTGTGCCATTATTTAACACCAAGAAAAAACATGTATTAATTTTGCAGAGATGTTGAGAGAATGAGAGAGACACTGAGTAAGTGCGCAGGTGTTTGCTTGAGCATACCTGAGTAAGTGTACAGGCAGAGTTGAGCATGCTTAGAATGGTTTTTTGTTTGCTCAGATTAATATTTTCTCTACAAAAATATAATTTATGTATTTGTGAAAGTCCCACTGCATGCTCAGAAATGAGACAAAAAAAAAGAGAGCATGTGGTAGAAGTAAGGGAATGTTCTCTTCACTTGTGTTCATTTAGTTAGAATGCCAGAGGAAGATATTATCAGACCAGGTTATCTGCCAAGGCATGTTTTTCTGTGCGAAGACCCTGCACATCCCTGCAGTTCATTAATCTGTGGATTGTTAGTAGTTCCTGGTCTCGCATTAATTCATCCTGCTCAGTAAATCTGGCCGTAAGTGTTTTAGGATATTTATGCATCATTGAGGCTGAAAAGTGTTTAATTAGCTCTCATCTGCTTGTTTAATTGTAGAGAATTTATGGCCCCATCATAGTATGATTTTTGGACGTTAACATCTGTTTTGACAGCTGAGAGGGGTGAAGATTACAGGATCAGAGAGAATTGTTATGGCTGAAGCCGAGAGCTTTGGTTTGGATACAGTTGAGCGATTTAATGCTGAAAAAAAGCTCGGCCAATCTAAGAGACCTACCAGGCCTATATTCATCAAATATTTCAGACATATATTTAAGGCCCAGACCATTTTGTCACTTATGAACAATGAGTACCGTATTTTCCGGACTACAGAGCGCATCGGAATATACAACGCACCCACTAAATTTTAAAAGAAAAAAGTATTTTTACATATATTAGCTGCACCAGACTTTAAGCCGCTGATATGTACATTTTGAAATTAGATTTTTACACAAGAAAGATTTTATAAATGTTTATTTACATTCCTTAATGTGCGTGTCATGCTTCTTGCGTCAAGTGCCAAAAACTACCGGTAATGTCATCTTCTGTGCATTGATCTGTTGCATCTTTCACGTTTTAGCGCCCCCTGATGGCAGTTAGCGAAGAAAAATCTATAGATAAGCCACATTGGTGTATAAACCGCAGGGTTTAAAGCGTGGGGAAAAAAGTATTGGCTTATAGTCCGGAAAATACGGTAAGACTTTGAATTCAGTTCTGAATCTAACTGGAAGCTATTGGATTAATGGAGTTGGTGTAATGTGCTATCTTTTCTTGGCTTTTGTCATAATTCTACCTGCAGCATTTTGAATACGCTGTAGCTATCTAATGGTCTTTTTGGGAAGGCCAGTGACAAGAGCATTGCAGTAGTCAACCCTGCATGATCTAAAGCCATGAATAAGTTTCTCCAAACCCTGCTTTGACGCAAAATCTCTAACCTATTTAACTGAAGGAAATTATGTTGAAAGCCATTTACTCTTTAAAGACATAAACTGAAGGAGTCTATAGAACCGAGGTCATTTGTTGAAAGACCTAAATAGATCTAAGTGCCATCTGTATAACTATGATAAGGCAACTTGTAGACATGGAGAATTTGGCCATGAGGAAGCATATAAATGTTGAACAAAAGGGGACCAAGATTGAATTCGTGTGGGACCCCATACGGCATGATAGTCTTTATTCGTCTTCTGCCGCTTAATCCTGGTCAGGTCACGGGGGGAAGCTGGCGCCAATCCCAGCTGACATCGGGCGAGAGGCAGGACACACCCTGGGCGGGTCGCCAATCCACCGCAGGGTGACACGCCGACAGACAACCATTCACACTCACATTCACACCTACGGGTAATTTAGAGTCGCCAATCAACGGCATGATAGTTTTCTTCATAATTATAATTATAAGTGCCAATAGAGATTAAATAACCCCTGCTTGCTAAGCATGTCAGGAACCTTCCGAGGACCTTTCCTGAGGGTCTGACCCAATTTTCAAATCTGTCTAGTAATATTTTATGAATAACAGTGTCTAAGTTTGCATCAAGATCAAGCAGTACCAAGACACTTATTTTGCCCGAGTCTGTATTCGGGAGAAAACCATTCCCAATTAGCAGAAACTTGAATGTTGTACAGTGCTGAAAGCACTTAAAAGGCTTGTGAGCAGACTGTTAAGATAGCAAGTAGATAGCTTAATATGCAGCACTCTTTCTTCCATAGTTATGGCATCAACTGCAGTAAATTCCGGCAGGAAGACTATATTTTTTGTGTGTTATAAATTTTGTCATGTCACTGCTTAACTGGATTGAACTAATGCGAAGTTGAATTTTTTTTTACTCATTACATTTTTTTAGCTGATAGGAACTTTAGAGGTAACTGTGTATGAGGTATTTATTAACATATCCATGGTGGAAAACGGAACATAAGTGGTGTTAGTGTTCCCATTAACACTATTAGAAAAATTTGATTTGTCTAGCCCTGTTTAACTCAGTGTTGTATGTGCATATTTGTCAGTCTGGAGCGTAGTATCTCTCTATTTACACTCAGTCGTTCTGCATTCTCTCTTCTGATGACCTACTGCTGTGGCCTTTTCATGCTGCTTTTTTTTTTTTTTAAACCAGAAATCATTTTAGCCTTAACAGGTGCTATTGCATCAAAGACCCTGAGAATTTTAGAGTTAAACTGATACAGATCGTCATCCACAGACTTTACTCTTGGTATCTTTTAATATGGATTTCATAAAAAAGCACTGATATTATCGTTAAATTAAAGATTTATATCTGGTTTTGGTGATTGGAACAACAAGCTCACCAAAGACCATGCAGAAATGATCAGATAGCGCTAAGCTTTTAACATTCACAGAAGGGTCACTGAGACCCTTGCCTGATCACCAAATCCAGTGTATAAGTTCAGTGTGTACCGTAGATGAATTGGCCCAGTTGTATGCTATACCAGATCAAACATGTCAAACAAATCAATAAGCTGATTCTAAGAGAAAGTTTATGTAAAATTTGATGCAAGTTGTTTTTCATAGCACTGAGATCCAATTGCACCCTCTTCTTTCTATTCCTTATCAGAACTGGAATAGATCTCAGCTTGGCTCAACAGCAGTCATGATTAGCATCACTATTATAGCAGGGACCTTGTAAGTATCAATGGGAGCTCTTCAGTGCACAGTGGTTGGTGCTCATCTTCAGTGGATGTGCTGCATTCTGTTGCTGCCTCCGCTTTGAAAGTGGGCACAGAGCTCTCTCACTAGCAGGGCCTGGCCAAGGGCTATAGTGAGGGTGGTTGGGGGTGGCTCTTTTTATCCCTATCTTCTGTAAGAAGTATATCATTTTTCTATTCAGCAAGATGAAGCTTTGTGTATTCTGGCTCTACAGTGGACGAATTCCTTAATATCAGTCCATTCTTGGGGTAGTGGGCAGGTTCCATCTTTTTCTGCGGCTCGGATGGCGTCCGTTCTGCCTTTGAGGAGTTGCCATGTTCCTCAGGTTCTACCAGTGGTAGGAATAAAGAAAAATTTTCAAAAGGATTTTTATACCAGTTCTATTAGGCCATCTGATCCAAGAAGCTTTCTGCATCCCCAGAACAGACTGAAGTTGTCAATAAAACTTAATCTCCATTAACTGCATGTTTTTTGGTGCCATGTGCTCAGACTCAGAGAGCATATTACACACGTCCCTAGGCTGGAAGAGACCCATTAATAAAAACTGAAATCAGTAATGTGAGGATGTTATAAAATAATTATTTAGGAATTCAGACTGTTCTTGGTTCAAATCCTTCTTTCCTACATGCACAGTGATCTGACTGATCATCTGATGTTATGGTTCTGACCTTATTTGACAAAGTTTCTTATTCACAGTAGCAGCACTAGGGCTAGGGATGCAGCATGTTATCATAGACTTTTCATTCATGTGCCTGATGATAGAGTTGCCAGCTATCTGTGTGTTGGGCATCATGGTGTTCACTGCTGTTTTGTGGGCCTTTTTGTCCATCCAGGTCCCATTTGATTGTTCAACTGGCCTTGTGCCACTGTTTGTCCTATACAACATACTATTTTCCCACAGGAAACAGGAACAGAACTTCCTGTCTATTTACCTTCATTTTGATTTCTTCATTCAGAAGCAGTAGTGGTTCAAATCTACAAGGGAGAATCAACAAGTACAGTGGAACCTCGGCTTGCGAGCATAATTCATTGCAGAGACGTGCTTGTAAACCAAAGCACTCGTATATCAAAGCGGGTTTCCCCATAAGAAATAATGGAATCTCAAACATTTCGTTAAACAATCTACAAATATTTATATAAAAATGATTAATAAAAAATATAAAGTAAAAATACATTAAACAGTCATGAGAGGGGAGAGGACTTTCACCTTTGACTTTTGACTTTCACTACAACTCACATAATCACTGCAGTCTGTCGGCTCACTGGGATCTTTTTCTTTGCATGCGACTTTGATTGCTGCTTTTGCCTCCTTTTGAGGATTTCATGGAAATGCGACATTGCATTGTCATTAAACAGATTCATCGCTGACACTGCTACAGCCTTATTCGGGTTGTGCTTTTCTATAATGTTTTGCACTCTTTCCGACATTTTACACATCTCCCTGATCTCATTTGAAGTTAGGAATCAGTCTTTTTCTACGTTAGCGTGGATGTTGGCTATACGCTTGAGCCACAATCCCGCAGTGAGTGAGAGAGAGAAGTTGTGATCACGTGACACTCGGCAGAAAAAGCGTACGCATACTACTCGTATTGCAAGACCTCACTCGTTCATCAAGTCAGAAGTTATTACAATTTCTTGCTCATCTTGCAAAACACTCGCAGACCAAGTTGCTTGTAATCCAAGGTTCCACTGTAAAGGCAATTGCTAAATTATGCGATAACTTGGAGTGCAAATGAAAAAGAATGGAGTGGAGAAATCTGTCCAAATCTGAGACAGATTTCTCCACTCCATTCTTTTTCATTTGCACTGAGGGCGTGAAAGAAATTGAGTGATTTTTTTTTTTTTTTTAAATACAGACAGCAGAGAATTTCTAAAGAAATTAGTGTTTTTCATTTATCTTTTGTTTGTATGTTGTTAAGAGGATTATTATTTTTTCAACTGTGTTTCTGCCTTTTTTAATTATCTATTAAACATTTATTTTCTTGACCTCAAGCAAATTGCATTAGCATCAAGGGGATCAAAAGACCCCCTGATTTGTATAGTTATGCTCCTGTTTGTAAGATTATTAAGACTCTATTTTGTTGAAGCAGATGAAATTTCTTCTATTCTTCAGTCAGGCTCTATTGTGCTGAGGCACTTCAGCCATATTGCTTTGAATAGACTTTTTTAATTTTGAGATAATTATTTGGTTTCTCAGTGCAGAGATCTAGCGGAAAGAGAAAAGCGGTGTTTTTATTAAACATATGTATGTGCTGCATTTTTGTTAGCTAGTAAAAATAATGACTCCAATGCTAATAAAAAGATTTCAGTTGTCCATAACTTCAGGATTAACCAGTCACATTTAAAAAGGAAATGCCACTTTGCTTGGCCTTCACCCATAATAAATCATGTTCACTCATGGGTGGGGTCAGTTCATATGAGTGTATGAGTGTATGAGTGTCTGTTGCCCTGGTCATGCACATATAAATCTTCATCATTTAGTAAAAAAGAAGCCATTTGTTACAAAGTTTAGCCATATTTCAGTACAAAAGGTTTCTCAGTGCGTAATTTGTTTTGCAAGGATGTCTCTCTTCAGCCTTCTGGCTTCTCCGGAACAAAATGGGGAAATCTGGAGATAGATGAATCCTCTAACAGGAAGACACTTTAGATTAACACTTTGAGAAGAACTCATTTAATCTTGTATTCATACATATACTACATCATGCCAGTATCCAAGTAGTATAATAATCTAAGTCGAATCATGCCAATTCTCTTGGAATGGGCAGGATTTTATATAAAACCTTTTATCTGTAATATAATTTGAAGATTAAGGAGTTTCCATTCAATGAATTCAGCGTTTCCTTGTTCATTTTATGTCTGGGTTTAATTTTCTGATGATAAATAGTGCTTGTGATCTTAAGCAGGCAAAGAACCATGTTTGGTAACTTCAACAGACATCCAAAACGGGCCCCCACGCCTCTCTGCGAGGTCATAGAACCACATTCCAACCTAAATAAATGGTCCTTTATGTTTATATGTGTTTTTCTTATATTTTTTTATTTTATCTTATATATTTATTTTATATACATACCGTTTTTGGACACATTTTACCCTTCACTGGCCATATATGTTAACTCTGTTGACCTTGTTTTTTTTTTTTTTTTTTTTTTAACATAAAACTGCAAAAGATCCTTCTGATATAAAGTCTTTTAATATCCTTCAAGAACGCTCTAGGTTTAAAATTTTGAGTTTCCAAGTATTTCAGTTGGTGCTCTATGAAGAGTTAAAAGCTGAGGTGCAAAACATGAGGCATGATGAGTCTAGTACGGGGAAAAACTGATGTATCTACTAGTTGTTGTCTCTCATTATGTTGTTTTCAAATGCAGTCACTAATTTGTTAGTGGTTTCTCTTGGCATCATGTGGCATTATTTTTTGGAATCATTCCTAGTTACGGTAGCACATTCAGGTTATGTATCTACCTACAGGCTAGCATTGTGCAATGCATTGGAAAGGGGGGGGGCAACTTTGTCAACAAAATGTAAAGGTGCATTTTAAAGTGGCTAGGTTCTAGGATTTTAATATTTGAAGGCACAATAATACCAATCATAGTGTTTAAAAAAATTGCAGCTAGTATTCTGGGCATGCATGTTCACACTTATTGACATATGGGTCTGAGAACTTGGCACCATCCACATCCGCCATCTGTTATGCTGAGTGGTAAAGTGAAGGTGGTAAACAAAGTAGTTATTTTAGTTGTTTGCTACCATAATTTCTTATACTCCTGTAAATGGAATGCTCATTAGTCCCTGCCAAGATCTTTATACATATGATTGATGTTGTCTGAGGTAAGTTATCAGGTGGTAGCATTCCAGTAAACATGTAAAGGCATGTTCCTTGTGTACCTAAACAGCGAATGGGAAAAAATTCTTAACAGTCCTTTCATCCTTCATCTTCTGAATATCTGTTGATATGCTGATTGCTCCTTATTGATGGTTACATTTAAGTTGATGTCACGGCAAAGTGACATACAGACAAATATAATGCACTAAAAGAATATGTTGATAAAATCTCTGTGAAGCTGCAATTACTGTCGTAGATGTAGTTTGACAGGAATGGGCTGATGCTTTGACAGACAACCTTTTTTTTTTTGACATGGCTTCTGTTCCTAGTTTTGATTTACAGATTATTTCATTTTAATGCATTCAGTCAGTGTTGTTATGATTTACGGTCATAACTTCCAGGAAGCATCGGAGGCCTGTATATTAAAAAAATATTTACTTTGGAATCATTTGAAACCGCAAGCATTAATCTGTCATTCAGTGGGCACTGAGCCTACCATCTTTGATGCTTGTTTACTGTGAAAATGTTTGCTTACGTGCCTGTGGCCAGCTTTTCTTCTAGCATAACTAGCTTGCAATTTCAATCTAGTTTTAGCATTTTGAAATGTGCATAAGTAAGTTCTTTATTCGTCTTTATTCGTCTTCTTTCGCTTAATCCTGTTTGGGGTCGCGGGGGGAAGCTGGCGCCAATCCCAGCTGACATCGGGTGAGAGGCGGGATACGCCCTGGGCAGGTCACCAA
>JAQLOM010169313.1:8328-20777 GCA_030068315.1 Chrysichthys thysi | reverse complement strand
GGCTCATGTGATTTGAAAGTCTTTTAGTTTTCATCTTATTCAACTTTAAAGAACGTCCCAACTTTTCTGGAATTCGGGTTGTAAATTAAATCCCTTATTTGTCATTCAAGCTGGTTGTATTTTTTTTTTTTATCAGGGAGTAATTTTTAAATATTCCTAGAGTAACAAGATGTTTAAGTCATTGTTACATAATCATTATGGTTGAGCCTTATAGCACCGGTTCCATCATAGGCATGAAACACATAAAACACATACACAGGAACACACACTTTTGAAGGACACAAGTCTAGGTTGATGTGACGCTCACTGACGTACTGCATGACTCTACAGTCTGGACTAGAAGGAAATCAGCACCAGCCTCTGCTTCATACCATTTTGTGTGTTCTTCCTTATAAGTGTTGTCAGTAGCGTGACATTTTGTTAAACAAAAGTAATAAAGAAAATATAGAAGTTGAGGTCAAGCGTTTTTAGTTTTTTTCCTTAGTCGAGGCTTTGGTCCTAAGCAGGAAACAAATCCAAAATGATATAATCTAGACTTTCTGCGTTTGAAACGGCTTGACAAATGTGGGTAGGCATTCTGAAAGGAATTCGGCCCTGGTTTTACAACCGTTTATACAGTCGAACTCACCCATGAGACTAATCAGGTCAGTCATGGCTTCATGGACAGAGCCTCCAAACACTCCAGAATGCAGATCCTTATCACAGCATTCCACCTATTGAACAAATGAGGAGCAAATCTCTGAAGTCTCTTTCATATTCACAAACTAAGCCAGACAAAAATCAAAGCTTTCATATCAAACAAGATGAAATCAAAGCTTTCAGAATGTGGCATTCTGAATAAAAAGCAGTGACTCATCAAATACACCACATAAAGCAGACTGAAAGAAAGCATCTCTTCCTCACCTCTAAGAAGAAGTAGCAGATTCCTCTCAGCCCATAGGTAATGCAGGGCTTGGTCTTGCCCAGCCAGTAGTTGTCCGAGATGCAAACATAGTCCACGTCCTTAAAGAATGTGTCTTTACGTGAGAACACCAAATCATCCAGACCCTCAGAGCCGGACTCCTCCATCCCCTCAAAGCAGAACTTGATGTTGATAGGCAGTTCCTGTAGCCCAAAAAAATAAATTATAAATGTTTAATGCTTGCCTTCTTTTTACTGGTGCCTTATGCTTACATCAAATTGTGTTAATTATTCTAATTTTACTCTATTTTCTATGACACTTGTGGACATTATGTATTGTTTTAGTCTTTCGTGTTACGGACATTATTTAGTTCAGAATTATTATTATTACTATTATTATTATTAGTAGTAGTAGCATATTGTACCCTGATACGTTTAGATTATTTTACTCTTATTCTCACTCATCGTTTCAACTCAATTTCAATATTATTTCATTTTATACTACACACTTTTTATATCATTTTATTAAGACTTTCTTTTTTCCATCACTGCTATTTATTACAGATATTTATTGGTATTTCTGTTCTATTTATATTTATTATTATTACCGACTTGTGCACGAGTCAGTAAACATCCCACACATTGTTAGCAATACAAACAGATGTTTGGATGGAAAAACATGTCAAACTTTGACTCACAAACTGAACATAATTACAGGGCACAACAGGAACACTGCAACAAAGGACTAGGTACAGTATGTGAAAAATTAGCTGCTGGCGAAGCGCTTACGGGTAAACGTGCAAAGCCAGTACTTTATATACAGCCGACTACTTTGACCAAAGGTCACGCTACAAACTTTGGAGTCAATTAAATTAGTGATCTTTAACATTTGAACAGAATATCCAGTGATACAGCGAACCTCAGTCAAGGGTAACTGGTTTATTATAGGGATGATATATGATTTTGAAAGATTTGGTTTATTGTCTTTGGTTTGGAACCAAGTCCTAAAGTGCTAAAGGTCTGCCAAGATAGTGGAATAAAATTCAGTGCCAACAAGGAGCAACATAAATGGACTTAGTTTACTAAGTTTATTAACAATGAAAACCAGTCTGCTGATATTTAATGTAATTATTTAATCTAAAAAATTTTTTTTTATTGAATCTAGAGTTTTAAAAAGGCACCAATTTATAATCTGCAATCATGTCGTCGGAATGCAACTCACGTAAAGCATATAATAAAGCGGCTAATAAATGTGTGTACCTGTCCTATCTTCTGAAATGCCTCTATGATGTTGAACCAGGCGAGCACAGGGCCTTTGTCATCCGTAGAGCCACGGCCGTAAAGTTTTCCTGCAAGACGCCAAATATTCAATGTCCCAGCATATATAAAGTAATGAAGAATATAAAATCACTAGCAAGTCCAAGCTTAAATATTCGGTGCACATTTAATGGTTTTCCCGAATTAAAAATGCTCATTAATGGTTAAAATAAAAACCATGTACAATCATTTATACCACAGCGGTGTTAGATTCTCAAATCTGATTGGTCAGAAGATGTTGATTAAATTTCTATAAGTATAAAGTAGTTATGACGATCATTCTGGCTGCAAGACATCACAGGTTTATATGAATGAGCTCGCTCGAATATGTTATCGTTCCTATCCTAACAAATCCTCCACAAGGTATCGTAAGGCAGATGATCCATATAATCCGATTTAAAAAAAAAAAAAAAAAAAAAAAAAAAAGGCAAGTAACTCCTGATTTTTTTTTTTTTTTGGGGTGCAAAGGCAGTCGAAAGAAAACTCTTCAGGGTGTTCCACAGCATTAGCTGTAACAAAAAATTATTCAACTATATGATGTAGTCCTTCTTTACTAAACATACAATGCAATCATTGCCAAATCACTGTGGAATAAGTGAAACAAAAACTGTGGCTGTGCTGTGATGTAAAAACCTTTCAACCTTCGAGTACAAACAGTAACTACGCTTCGGGCTAGACCACGTAAGCCCCACCCTGTTGGTAACGATTTGTAGTATCCGCAGAAACTGTCAGGTTTTGTTCCTGTCACATGTTAAACAAATAGCAAATCTAACCACTGTCTACAGAGCAGAAACCTATTGTGCAATTCTAGAGCTGTCCCTGTCACGAGATGCAAGACGAAAAGGGAAACAACTGTGATGGGTTTGTTATCGAGTCAGCAGGCAGACCTGTCACAAGACTACTGACTTTCTCATCAGGAGGTAAAATAAAATGCCTCGTCAGGGTCACTTGTTTGGGTATTGGATGGTCAGCTTTACAGGAGATCATCAGCAGAAATTTCTAGCTCATTAATGTGAACACAATGACCTTTAAATGTATCCAAAAAATAAAAAAAATAAAAAACTTTTCTTGGATTTCCCCTTTAAAAGAAAAAATAAATCCACTTTTAAAACTTCAGAATTAACAAACTGCATGTCATGATAGCACGTGTATTAACTTTTTCTTTTAATGTTAAACAAAGAAATACACCTGTATTTACTAATGTATTCAAAGTACAACTTTATAACTGGTCCTCAGGTGTAAATTTAAAAAGCCTCAGGTATGAAACATGTTCATTAATGTGCTGATTTATGGGCGTTATTTTACATCTGGATAGTATGAACATTGGTTTACTCAGGTGTCGGTTACATGGCCCATTTGGTTTATTAAATAAATAAATAAATAAATAAAAATTAAAACCCACGAATCACAGCCTCTCGCTAAAGATCATTTTCGTTTTTACTGGAGTTTAATTAAGCACTTTGGAACTTCTCGTCTTGACTGAAAATTCAGTTCTGCATACCATCTCTCTCCACCAGTGTGAAGGGCTCGGAGTCCCAACCATCCTCGATATTCGCAGGCTGGACATCCAGGTGTCCATAGATGCACACGGTCTTCTTGCCCGGGTCTGAGCCTAGCCTGCCCAGGATTATAGGAGGAAGAGGGATCTCTTCACCACCTGGCAGCTAGGACGAGCACAAAGAGAGGATTAGAAGGGTGTCAAAACCCAACAGAAACTTAACTGTGTTTTCCAGCTTAAGCAACATTTAGCTTGTTTTCAGGACCCATATAATGACACAACTACAAATGTATTTAAAACCACAACAAAAAACACTGTTTTGATCACAGGTTAAAAACATAAGTAGTGAGTCATTCCTTCATGGATGTTTTCAATTGCCCATTATACCATACTCTCTCCACAGCTGAATATTCAGAAAACAAAGTCACCACACAGGAGCAAAAACCTCACCTCTTGTTTACCGATGTCTACCAACTCCACCGTGCCTCCCAGCCGCTCTATGTCTTTGGCTGCCATCTCCATCATTTTCTTGATCTCTCCACGTTTCTCAGGCCAGGCTGAGACACTCTGCACGGCCACCCACTCAGCCAGGCGCTGCGTTACACAAAAACCACTTGGATTTAGTGAGGAGGGTTCGAATTTAAAAAAATTTCAAATAAACTGAATCAAATAATATTTGTTTTAAAATTCTTCCACATTCAAAATTCTTCAAAAACTCTATTGTTGCCTTTTACATTTGGATTTGTGTTGCTTAGATATAATTTAGAAACACACACACACACACACACATATACACACACACACACACACGAGGTTGCATACGTGTTAAAATCTGCATGCTATTTACTGAATGCATGATGCATTAATCTAAGACTTTACCAGATCTGAAAGCACAAAGCAGTATAACCAGTTTTTCAATCAGTTAAAATACGTTAATGTCCCTAGAATGTACAGAAGGTACAGCATACCCAGAACCCTGATTTGCATGTAAAAGAAAAGGGCACTGTTTCAAATATCGAGTTTATCATTCTACAAAAAAAAGCATGTAAATTCAGGAGTTGAGTCCGTTAAAATGCAACAGGAAAGAAAAATTAGCATTTGTTACAAAACCTATTCGTTTTGTATTCAATCACTGTAATAAATGCCTCCAACTGTTAGATTAGTACTTGTGATATATTACGATCTAAAATGTTCTATTGTAATGCCACCTATTCCTGTACAACAGATACAAGTACTGTCCAAGGGACTAAAATGAAAATCAAGCAGAAGGAATACAAGAAATCTGATTAAAATGCAACAATTAAACAAACAGGGCACAATAAATCCCTCCAGCTGTATCTCCAGGGAATGCTTGGATGATCTGAACTTGGGTTTAAACGTTGTTATGTATTTAAATTATGCCTTCTGGTCTCCCGAGTTGGGTTTTGCTCGGCTTCGGCTGTACATATTTCATCCCTAATTACAAAGCTTCATTTTGTGACCTGTATAACAAGAAATAAAGAAGATGCGGACTAGTTCGGTTCAACGAGATGTTGTCCCTAAACCATACTGATCTGATGCACGCATTAATCCCCATGCACCCCTATTATAACAGAGAATAAAGAGAGAATAAACTGTAATATCTACCCGAACATATTCATCCTGGTGTTCATCCACATACTTGAAGAGGGCTGGAAAGTAAGACATGTTGCAATGCTGATGCCTGAGCCTGAGGTACTATGTGTTGTTCCTGTAAAGCACAAAGACTCTGTATTGCACAGAGGGACTTTATAACTGCTGACAGCAACACTTCACTATCAGATCTGCTGGGTTAAAGATAACTCTGCACAAAATCCCTGAACAATGATTAGTCAACAGAGCTGATCTCATTAAATACCAGACATCAGGCAAAACCTGACAAGGGAAACCCACAATGTGTGTACATTATGATCATTATTGTATTGTAGCATTGATCCTCTGTAACTAGTAGTTACAGAGGATCAATGCTAATAATGAGCATAATGTAATAATAATAATAATAATAATAATAATAATAACAATAATAATAATAGGAGTAGCAGTAGCGTGTGCTATGTGTATCCAAACAGAAAATTAACACACAGTTATGGGCAATAAATAATAATTAACCCGTCTGCATTACCTGGATATATCACTCCTTGAGCACTCTGTCACGCTGAAGAAATGAGTGTGCTCTTTTGCCTTTGTATTTCCGCTTTATTCGCTTTCGAAAGGCAGCCAATCAAATCCCTCCATTCGGCTTTAGGGTGAAACTGACGCTTCCCTGGACCAATTAGATGACGCTCGTGGACCAGATACGTCACACCGGCTGTGGAACGTCACGTGAGGAGAAACCACCAGAGCTGAAACCAGCAACAGTTTAGAGAGCACTCACTCACTCACTCATAGGACAGATTTATGGAGGCCATAATCAAAGATCAGTTTAATTAGGTGTTTATTTTGTTAATCTAGTTAGCAACACGTTATAGTTAAACACAATAATAAAGGACATAATAATATCACATAAGAGTGAAACACAAATCTTAATCTTATGTGAAAACAACCAGGAAAAACAACAATTCATTATCATTCATAATTAATAATGTATTAATCAAGTAATACTACTACTACTATTTATTATTATTATTATTATTATTATTATTATTATTACTTTTATTACTACTACTACTATTATTATTATTATTATTATCATCATCATCATCATCATCATCATTATTGGGGCGGCACGGGTGTCTTTCTGTATGGAGTTTGCATGTTCGCCCCGTGTCCGTGTGGGTTTCCTCTGGGTACTCCGGTTTCCTCCCACAGTCAAAAGGGGATTAGGCTAACCCACCACAGGGCAACACACAGACAACCATTCACACTCCCATTCACACCTACGGGCAATTTAGAGTAGTCACTTAGCCTAATCCCCTCTGTGCATGTCTTTGGACTGTGGGAGGAAACCAGATTACCCAGAGGAAACCCACACGGTTTCAGGTGAACTTGCAAACTCAACACAGTAAGGCACCCAGATCGACCCCGGGGAGCGAACCCAGGACCTTCTTGCTGTGAGGGACTGTGCTAACCACCACATCACCATGCCTCCCAAAATATAAACATAAACTCCGTATCTATGGTTGCCTTTTTTCACCTCTGCAGCATTGCACGTCTCCGTCCTGCACTCAGCACCAAGTCATTCATGCCTTTATTTCATCCCAACTAGACTACTGCAATACTCTGTTTATTATTCTTCCAGCTAAGGATGTTGCGTGACTCCAGGATATTCTATGCAGCCAGAGTCCTCTCCCACACTGAACCCTCAGCACACATCTCCCCTATCCATCTTCAGCCATGCCCTTCTTCTGGTTTGTCATCTGTTTCAAAATGTAATCTCACCATCATAGGTTTTTAACTCTTCTCTATCTGTTACTCTGTTATTCCTGATAACTAACTGTCAGTTCTGTCCATTCCTTTTCCCAAGATTTGAGCTAGTCTGCTGCCTTTTCGCTCACAATATTTGTGCTTATGTTGTATTTCTTCTGTCTCTGGTTTGCAACAATTTCCTTTTGGTTGTTTTTTTGATTGTTTGTGGTTCTGTTTTTGATGGTAGTGAGGGTTTTTTTTTGTTCGTTTGTTTGTTCCTCCTTAAGGCATCCTTGTGTGGATGAAAGGCGCTATATCAATGAAACATGGTGTTGTTCTATTTCTACACGTCATTGAAACTTAATAAATAGTCACGTGCAGTATAACCAGTAACTACTAAGGTGACCCCATTCAGCAAAATGAATTACAATGAGTCTTGTTTTTGTTTATATCACACACATTTGTCTTAAAATCCTGGCGAAGACCTTCTACTGACATCATTATTAATGGACCTAATTCATGCAATACTTACACCTAACACAAACCCTCCCCACAAGGGACAATGGGATTCAGTTTGTGGGCTCAGGTCAGAAAGACCACATTTGGTCTTATTTTGCACTCTGCACTTTTGCATTATGAAGACTAATTTCCTGTACATTTGTGTGACTAATTTCCTATACATCTGCTATTTTGCTCAGCGTGTTAAAAAGCAAAGGTTCTTTGTTTGGTTTTTTTTCCTCCCTGTAATCTGTTGTGTCAAATTGAAACCGAAAGTTCTTGCAATACACCTTCACATGACAGGAAATTCTCAGGGATTTAATCCAAAACAGCAACAGCAACTCATCATAGAGCTCATCATGAAGCAAAAGAAACATTCTTTTAATAGTGGATTTTGCATCCTTTATTTAGTTATTTATTTGATTATAAGTAGTGGTAACACATGTTTATTAGTAATCTGACCATCCAATACAGATAATTTGCATCACCTGTTTACTTAGACACAGCAAGAAAGCCTTTAAATGAAACTACAGGTATGAAAGATATATACGACTCACCGCCAGGTTTGAAATAAAAGCTTGACATGAGAAAATACTTTATTTTTTGGTGTTTGAAGGAGATTTAGACACTTGGTGATCATGTATACAACTTCCAGGTTCAACAAAGTACACTTTATATTGAAAACCATAAAAACGTACAATTCAAATCATTTTAAAAGTAGCCTTATGGAGTTCAGTAACTGCAGTTTTGCTTTTTTTTATAGCCGACCTAGAAACCTCTCACCATTAACTGGCTTACTATAGCAACATGTTGTGAGAGCTGATTTTCAGTGATCTCCCATTACTGTTGTTTGTGTCTCATAGACCAGCACAAAAATGTATTTTAGCAGTGTTGGACTGAAATAAGCACCGCTTCCTGGATGAATTGATACCAAACTTCCAAACAGTTTTTTTTTTTTTTAGTAAAAATATTTTCATTTAATTTATTCATTTCTCAAAATAAGACATACTAAAGCTCAAGATCACATCATATTACATTTCATCAGCCACATCGTAATCTTCTTAATAACCTTCATATCCAGCTCCTGTTTTCACGGGAACTGACTTCTACCCGTAGTTTGGTCTCCATACAGAAGCTTGTTTATTAAGTCCTACCAATCCTTATGTTTCGTGCAATACTTGGCAGGACATGAATGCAAAGCGGAACACAACTTGTTCAGGCAAGACAGCAGACTAGTCCTGGCTTCAACTTTAAAACCTTTTATGACAAAGTACTGTATTATAATTCCAGTTAATTACTGTGTGTTTTTACAGTATATATGTTTCCTGTAATATACTGCAATTTTTTCAGCAAACTTTGCAAACTTTCACTTGATGTAGGTTACAGGTATCAAGTTTGGTTTTGAACAGGTTTGGGCTGAGTCCATTAAGTCCATTGAAGGGAAATTTACAGCATGCAAAGATTTTTTGGACAAATCTGTTGTTCAGACAAGGCTGTCATATGGCTGTGATGGCCAGGTGTCCATAGATGTTTGGCCATTATAGTGTATGTTGTAAAATTGGGGCATAATAGATACTCGTCAGGGTATTTCAGAACAACAAAATTAGACACCACCACATAGCAGTGAGTTTGTGTGATCTTGTTAATGATGGAAACTGATTTGAAATTGCAGATGCTGATGGAAGAAACAGACCAGCATGCATTGTGATGGTCAGGTTGAAACCCTGTTATGCTAGATTGCAACTGGCAACTGTTATTAACACCGCAATGATAATTGTGAAGCCAAAGTCATACCTTAAATATTACACAACTGAAATGCTTATTCACGCCTTTATTACATCCCAACTAGATTATTGCAATCCTCTGTTCATTGGGCTTTCAGCTAGGGCTGTTACATGGCTCAAGTTTTGAAAACTATGCAGCCAGAGTCCTCACCCACACTGAACTCTCAGCATGCATCTCCCCTATCCACCTTAGGCCACATCCCTACCATTTGCAGTTTTAGATCTTCATCCTCTTGTTTGTTGTCTGTACCAAAATGAGATCTCACTACCATTGGTTCCAGGGCATGCATGGGCACATCCCACAAGAATTCTCTTCCACTTAGTTGATAACAGAGCTGATCCCTGATAACAAATTGTCATTTTGCCCATTCCTTTTACCATGGATTAAGCTAGTCTACTGTCTTTTTACTTACATTATTTGTGATTTTATTGTATTTTGTCTGTCTCTTATTTGTAATGATTTCTTTTTATGGTTCTAGTTTTTGGTTGATGTTGGTTTTTTGTGTTGTTGTTGTTGTTGTTGTTTCATCATGGAGTAAAAGTAACATTTCTTTTTTAATGGATTATATATCCTTTATTTGATCGTAAACAGTGAAAACATATGTTTATTCCTAATCTGACCACATGCTTATTACTAATGTGCATCATCTACAGTGGATATAAAAAGTCTACACCCCCCTGTTGAAACTGCAGGCTTTTGTAAATTAAAAAAAAAAAATAAAGTAACATAAATCATGTCAGAACTTGCCATGGTGTCATGATTGAACCACGCTGAAAGAGAGTAATGCTGAACAGTGAATTTATTTACAGTGAGTACAATGAGAAACAGTCAGCCAAAGTGTTCAAATGTGGAACCTTGACGTTACTTCCTCGTTGGTAGATCCTGCAAAGAAGGTGATCCACGCCTATTTCCAGTGATTGTCGTCCTCGGTCCTGTTGATGCGACATGAAAGCAGAACTAGACAATACAACATGTATTAACTCACAGCGTGGATAAAAGCACGTGAAACGGTGATGACCGGACGGTTTATTCGAGGGCGAACAGCGTCTTAAATAAATCGGCCAGTAATGCGAGTCAGGTGCGTGCTAGAGCATCAGGGAGCTACCTCTAAAGCTCGGATCAAAACTCAGGCTTGAGCCGCCCTGACCCCGTGTTACACATGGATATCATGCTGAACTTCTTGGAGTTTCATGGTTATTTATTTTAGATGAGTTCCTCAGTAACCCTCAGATATTAGATGTGCCCCCTCTGTTCCCGTTTTTAAATCTAGATTAAAAACCCACCTCTATTCACAGGCTTTCCTATAGCCCTAATTTTTCTCATTTCGTGTGTCCTCGTGTGTAGGATCTACTCTGCTTGTTTTAACATGCATTTATTTGTTCAATTAGTCTTTTTGTCATTTTTATTATTTTATTATTTATTGATGTACAGCACTTTGGTCAGCAATAGCTGTGTTTAAATGTGCTTTATAAATAAATTTTACTTACTTTACTTACTTATTCATGTTTTGAACTAGTCTAGATATGTTCTCAGGAATGTATGTGTTTTAGTTTTGGGTTTAAAGTTCTAAAAATTTTTGTTGTGTTTGCATATATTTTCTGCTGAGCACCTCATCACTCTGAAGCACACAAGGATCAGATTCTCAAGGGATCTGGGGGAGATGCCAGCATCAAGGAGGTCCAGCAACAGCCAGATATTCCTCTAGAGCCCCCTCCAATAAACGAAAGGGAGATGACCACTCCAGAGTTCCCTCGAGTGGTCGACAGGGCGGTCAGTGACAGGGCAGCCAACAGGGCAGCGTGCACTCTAGAAATTGAGTATTCTTCTGCCCTGAGCTGCGAAATCAAAGTTGTGACGATGCTTCAGTCCAAACCCACGTATCTGCCTGGGTCCAAATCCATACCTATGCCTGAGTCCATGTCTATGCCTATACCCAAGTCCAAGGCTGTGTCTATGCCTGCGTACAAGTCCATGTCTATGGCTGAGTCCAAGTTCATGTCTGAGTCCAAGCCCATGCCGACACCTGAGCCAACATCCAAGCCAACACCTGATCCAGCCCTACAGCCTATTCCAGTCTCAATGCCCATTCCATTTCCAGCCTCAAAGCCTGTTCCAATCTCAGCCTCAAAACTTGTTCCAGCTATGAAGCCTATTCCATTTCCTGTCTTAGCGCCAGCTCAAGAGCAGTCTCAAAGCCCATCCAGTTCCAATCTCCAGTTATAGTCTCCAAGCTTGTTCCAGGTCCAGCCTCCAGTCTTATTAAACTTCCAGTCTTTGAGCCTGCGCGTGTTCCATTTACAGCTTCCACGCCTGTTACAGTCTCTATGTATGTTCCATTTTCTATGCCTGTTGATGTTTCTACACCAGTTTCCATGACAGTTCCATGTCCAGTTTCCATCTATTCCAGTACCCGGAGGAAACCCACACGGACACAGAGAACATGCAAACTCAACACAGAAAGGCACCCAGGCTGACCCCAGGCATCGAACCCAGGACCTCCTTGCTGTGAGGTGACAGTGCTAACCACCACACCACCGTGCCGCCCCTCGACTGTGATATTGGTTCATTAATTCAGAATGTATTACGGATGTATTAGTATTTTTTATCCATAGGACTATATTTCTCCTTTATTTTTTACGCATGATTATGCATGTTATATGTAGATTTCACGACCACCTCATTAGCCTACAGCTAGCAAATTAGGTACACTTCCTATATCCAAACCGAACAAAATGGAGGAACGCTTGGGCTGAGAATGCAATATTAGAAACATTAGAAACTTTCGAATATATAGTTAAACGTCTGTTTGAAGCCAAAAAAGAGAGAGATATCAGAATCAGTAAAAAAAAAAAAAAGGAAAAAAAAGAAAGAAAAAACAGTGCATATTTAATTATTAATTATTTTGAGAATTTCATCACACAGAAAAATGAGTATAATAAAGTTTTATAAAGTTCATTGTTTGACATCTTCAAGGTAACAGGAGTCCAAAACCTACAGCCCATGCCTCATGAATAATTATAGTGCACTAGCTCTTCTCAGGTTGTTTGTTTGTTTGTTTGTTTGTTTGTTTTTGTTTGCTTGCTTGTTT
>JAQLOM010169286.1:0-11436 GCA_030068315.1 Chrysichthys thysi | reverse complement strand
TTTAAAAACATGTTTTGAGGCTGAAACACATTCATTGTATTTACATTCATTTCAATGGGAAACACTGATTCGGGTTGTGAACAGTCTCGGAACGGAAGTTCGTGAGCCGAGGGTCCGCTGTGTAAATGCTGCAAAAGCGGTATGTTCTAAAACTAAAATGCATTAACGTGGACGTCACACCCGGGTCAACAGTTTGATATTATTGCAATTTCTGGATATTAATCTCTGAAAAAGGTGTAGTTAACTGAAAAGTTATATCGGTCCAATTTCACCACATCGTTGTCGATATTTTTCATTTGTTTTACTTTTGTACTCACCATTTCATTTCAGTAAGGACGTCAATGTCTTTGGTTATCTTAGTGATCACTTATGTGGCATAATTTACCCCATGATGGGCAGGTACAGTAAATCCCTACTTTCAGTCTGCATGCCACTAGAAAGTTTCAGATAACAAGGATAGGAAGTGAATGATTCTATCTATAGTCAGCTAACGAATTCGCAAATTTAATCTTATAGCACACAGTACCAGTCAAAAGTTTGGACATAGCTGCTTATTCCACAATTAGTATAATCATGAAGACATGGAATATGTGACATGAAACTACATGGAACTGACCCAAAAAAAGCAGTCTTCTATTTGAAACTTTACAAAGTATGCTTAATAAACATAAACAGCGTTATAATATAGCCAGTAATATGCCAAAATTGAGACTTGTATAATATAATAGGAAAAGGTTTAGTGTGTGCCTCAAAATCTATATCAAACATGAAAATCTTTTTTTTTTTTTCCCCCCCAACCATGGTCGTTGATTCCACAGAATGATTTTCAGCGTTATAAGGCTTGGCAGTGGATCTTGGGTACTGTAGTTTGTTTCATTTGCTTTCAGAGCAGGTTGCTGATGTGACAGGAATTGAAAATGCTTTTCCAACAAGATGATGTTCCAACATATAAGGCAAGCCCGTGTCTTTTTTAAAATTGGTTTTGGAAATGAATTTATACAGATGCACTATAGTAGGTATCACTACTTGCATTTGCCTTAAAACTATATCCAAACGTTAGCGTCTAATATTGGCGTGGCGCGGTGGTGTGGTGGTTAGCATTGTCGCCTCACAGTGAGAAGGTCCTGGGTTCGATCCCCGGGGTTGACCTGGGCGCCTTTCTGTGTGGAGTTTGCCTGTTCTCCCCGTGTCCGTGTGGGTTTCCTCAGGGTACTCCAGTTTCCTCCCACAGTCCAAAGACATGCACAGAGGGGTTGTTAGGCTAATCGGCTACTCTAAATTGCCCGTAGGTGTGAATGTAAGTGTGAATGGCTGTCTGTCTCTGTGGATTGGCGACCTGCCCAGGGTGTAACCCCGCCTCTCACCCAAAGTCAGCTGGGATTGGCTCCAGCTTCCCCTGCGATCCTGAACAAGATTAAGCCTCAGAAGATAACTGAGTATCTAATATCATCTAATGTCCAAACTCTTGACTGATACTGCAAGTTTTTAACTGTTATTACTTTTTATTAACATATCATCAGGTGCTTTTTCTCTCTGCATGTGCCGCAATCATTTTATCTTCATGCCGTCCTCAATAGTCACTGATTTATTTCATATATAACTCATATAAATAAGGAATAACCATATTTCATGCAAATGACCTGCTTTTCTAGGATTCTATATGAATAACTTGGATTGTGTGACTTATATTTAGCATGTTTGGTCTAAAAGTATGTTTAGCTTTTAGTTACCCTCATGTTTCGTAATAAAGGCAGCTTCACTTGCTCAGATCCTCTCACGGCTGATTGACTGTAGATATTACTCAAGATGTAGCGCGACCAGTTATTGAGCACTCAGTATGCACACCTAATCAATTCGTATATATATTGCATGCTATTTGCAGATCATTTTTAGATGCACTTGGATTCCTGACTACAGCTCGGTCTTGACTTCGTTGCTTGTTAAATTATCACGTGGTTTCTGCTGGCTTAAAAAAAGAAGTCAGGCATTTGTTAAGAGTACCAAGTGATGCTAGGAGCACTGCTCACCACGTGGAGAGCATCTTCTAGTAGCCTGTAACACTACCTTATCTCAGAGAGCAGTAACATTATTATAAATGTGTGTGTTTCAGTAAACAGTGGTGGAAGTTAAAAACTCAGAATTTCAGGAAACAGAAATAGAAGAGGCTTCGTGCAAACGATGAAACTATCAGACTACACTGTAAGAGCACTCTCATGACTTGTTAAAATCGGTTCTGTGTGCTTTGGGCTTTGGAAATCTTAAAATGTCTACATTCAGATCCATTCTAAAACTCCAGCAGGCTTCTTATGTGGTCTGTCCTTGCTCATGATTCTTAATAACCTTTCTATTGGCTGTATTTCACCTAACACGTTCATAGGTATGAAACATGCAGCCCAGTTCACCGCAAACACGCACAACAGCGCTGACAATTTAGTGATCTCGAAGGATCTTTCCTCAGCGTCCCTGATTAAGACCAAGATCGTATCAAGCTCGTGACTGAGGGTTTATTTACGAATTGAAAGCGGGGTAAACTGAGATTAATGTTAAATTGCGGAACCAAACTCAATAAGGCTATGAAGGACGAAACGATCGACACACAGGCCAACTACAGGAAACTAAATAATGAATACAAGGGAGATCATTTAAATCAAGGAACGAGTGGTCATAACAGGCCAAGATGAATAGTGTAGATGTACGAGATATGAGCTGAACATAATTAGGCCTTGTCATAAACCAACCCATAAGGATAAGTACAATTCCTAATATACTGACTTCTAGAAACACAGATGATAAGCGCAAGGCAAAATAATCTATAAAACATGGCGAGGGCTAGGCATAAAAATAACTAGGCATAGCGATAACTTGAAAATGGACACAATGCGAGGGATGACGCAAACTTTATGGACATGGAAGGCGGCGCAAGACTTTGTGATTAGTCTGTTAATAGGAAGCAGAGAGTGTAAGTAATCAGGGGAAGGAAAGTCCTGCCAAGCACAGAGCATCCCCAACATGGAACGAGGCAAACATCAACATGGTTGTGGTTGATCAGACTGTTGTGGATGACTGATTCCTCTGATTGATGTGGCGGGCACCTGCATGGGCGTGGGGAAGGATGATCATAATGTTGCTCACCAGATCTCTGGTTTAAACAAGGGGGTTCAACATGTTCCCAATTGAACCCCTACCACTGTGCGAGTCCAGGAGAGCCTCTCCAGGGGCCTGTATTCCTGGACCAGTCTGCTTGTGCTTTTTTCGTCTCCTGGTGACCCTTGCAGGTGGATATGACCCGAGGTGGAGGTTAGAACTCCTTGCCACTGATGCCTCTTCTGAGCCAGGTATCCAGTAGACCAAATATAGCTGGTGACTAAGGTTGCACTGACTGGAAGTACCTTATTCTCGGAACGCTGGGAATATTTAACTCCATGCATTGGTCAGAGATGGGAGACAAGGTCAAACTAGAGGAAAACACCAGAATATTATTGATATACTCTAATAAAAACACAAGAGACTGGACCAGAGGTTGGGCATTAGCAAAGCCATGTGGCAGATCCATATATTCATACTACCCCACGTTTGTTGAAAGGGTAGTCTTCTGTTCCTCTCCTTCCCAAATATAAATAAGGTTGCATGCACTTGTCAGGAGGACTAGTTATGTATACTTGGGACACACTACCAGGGCTAGGCTCCTCTAACTTCTTTCTTCACAAAGAAGAATCCTGGAGATGACAATCAACTCAATGTTTGGATGAAGTCTAGCTTCAAGGCCGCATCGACAGAGTCCATAGCTGCCCTTCCTTTGCTGACAATAAGGTACTTTAGATGCCCAACAGTGATGATGTCAGTCATTTTGTGGTGCCCACTTGCTGAAGACTCCAGCAAGACCCCATGTCTGAAGACCCCTAAGGAGTTTAAACACCTTTTTTTTTTTTTTTTACTGGTAGGGCACGTGCTGATGGTTGATCCACAGTGATGCTTGAGGAAATGTTCTTTTCAATTGGTGGTGGATCAGGCTACCTTTCATTCCTGGTCCAGAAAACCTGAGGTTATTATTTTCTCCCACATCCATAGTAATCCAGAACAATTCAGATCTGTGGTTCCAAGGTCTCATAATGTGCAGTTGGTATTTGTTGCAGTCGAATCATTGTTCCTTCCCAAGTATGAAGGATGTTTGTCCACGGCATGTACAGTATATAAGATGTGGTTAGCAAGGTTGCATTGGTATGACTTGAACCAAATGCTGATCCGTGGCATTTGGGACAATGCTTGCAAGGGCTCAACCCTAGACATTTGATATATATATATACATATATATATGCGCCCTATACACGTATGGCCCAGTCCACACAGGAAACCTAGGGATAACCTTGACCTGCCATTTCTTGCAATGCTGTGGAGTGGAGTAAATTCACTCCTACCTCAAGAGTCTGGATGACCAAGATGACTCATGATGATGATAGTACTCATGATGGTAGCAGGTTTTCCATCTGGATTGACAGGGGGACAAGCCGGTGGATGGCGAGAGAGAGAGTGATCCAGAGAGGCAAGTTTGGAACTCTGAAAGGGTTTGTAGCTCTTCTGGGAAATATTGTGATGAGAGTAACCAGGCAAACAGAGCTAAACACAGTCTCTAATATACTGACGTCTACAAACATGAGAATAAACACCAACCCAGGCAAAGCACTACAGGGAAGGCAAGGCAAAACTAGGTATAACAAGAAAGAACTAGTGCGATTACAATCACATGATACGTGCAATACTTCATGAATAGAGAGTCTGTTTTGGGATTGTACCAACAGTTCATAATTACATATGCTATTAGGACGTAGGTGTCAGTATTTAGGGGAGGGAGATCACTGGATGCATGCTTCTGTGAACTTACGTGTAACACACCATCACATTATCCTTGTACTGTTTGCTTGTTTTGACACCCCCCCCCCCCCCAGTTTTATTCTGCTGTAAGAAATATCTCTACTTGTGCCATTATTAACACCTATTGCGCTCTATTCAGCATTTCTACATCATTAACCAAGTCCTCAGGCATCTCTCCTATGCTTTTCTTTGCAATTTCTTTTATTTATTTTGCCTCCTTTTACTACTTATTCATATGCATGTTCAATTATGGGCAATCATCACTCATGTTTCAGATCAAATCTTCAATCTTCTCTTGTGCTTGATGAAGTGTACTTCGCATACACTCGCCGTTCACTTTATTAGGAACACCTGTATACGTGCACATTAATGCAGTTATCCAATCATTTGGCAGCAGCACAATGCAAATGCAGAGCATCATCTGTAGACAGTAATGTAGGTACAGGTGAAGAGCTTCTGTGCATAGCAAATATGCTTAATTTCATATTAAAGACCAGAACTGGAAAAGGTGCATGATCTGTTTGACTTTGATTGGGAAATTTTTATGGGTACCAGATGGGCTGGTTTGAGTGTTTCACAAACTGTTGATTTCCTAGAAATTGTGTGCACAAAAACAAAAGCCAAAAAAAAAAGGGATGAGGTGGATGACTTACAACAGCAGAAGGCTGTATCAGGATTGCCTAAGTGGATAATTACAAGAATATATAGTGTAAACGTGTTCCTCATAATGTGGACAGCGAGTATATATTTACATTCCATTAAAACCTTTCAGTGTTTGTGAAGTATTAATATTTCATCGATCTAAATTTGATCCGGGATGTAGTTTTCTTTTCACCATGTGTTGGATAATGCTGATTTCTGTTTATTTCTCTTAGTGGCACAGAGAACTGGAGTTAAACAGCCCATCGATGTAAGAAAACTATGTGAATATGGGAGAGTTTATTGATATTATTGTTGTTTTTTGCTCATGAATTCATCTGTTTTTTTTTTGTTTTGTTTTTTTTTTTTTGTGTTTTACCAGGGAGTGACCTAGGCCAAATTACATTCCAAATGAAGAAAAAAGAAGATAAGAGAGGGAAAAGGGAAATATAGCTTATGCCGAAGGAGATACATAAGGCCAAATTAGAGGACTTTCTACAGCTATAAACTATATTGAAGCCGTATTCATCACTGTACGACATCCTCGAAAAACATTCCTTATACTTTTGGCCATCTGATGCACTGTAGCTCAGATATTAATAAGTATCTATGGGGTTGAAAAGATCATGGGCGTTACTTTGTTTGCGATAGGAAGCTACAGTTCGTGTAAGTGGTTCCACCTAAAGATTTTTCTTTTACTTGATTTTTCGCCTTCAGTTTAATGACTGTACTTAAAGTCGTTTGTAATTTGTCAACATTGGTTTGGAAGTTTAGTTATAAATGCTTAAAAAAAAAAAAAAAAAAAAAGGCCTTGTAAATGTCCAATATAACCTGGAGGCATGAAATACTCTTTTCTGATTGGCTGGCTTGGGGTCTAATAACTTTGTATAAGGGGACACCTATAAAGTTGGAAAAAGTTTTTATTACGGTTCCATATCAAGGCTCTGAGATCTTTGGAATGGAAACCATAATAATCATTGTGAAGTGTCTGTTGAGTGGGAGCCTGTATAGCCGGTAACCGTAACAACCGAACCACCTAGACCATCCATACCAAGTAATATTATATATTCAGGATAGAAGAGTACCACAAACAGGTTCGTTTTTGAGAAAACTATTACTTATGTGTTTTGACTAGGCCTGTAAATATACAAAGGTGTTTAGATGTTTGGTAACTTGGGTATAAGCGGGATAACCCCATTCGAGGGGTCCCGCTTTTTTTTTACGGAATGAATGAACTCGGAAGACGAAACTCAACTCCACTTCACGTCGTGGGGTTCTTAGACTCCGCCTTGTCCGTTCGTTCCGTATGACGAGACTCCTCAGTGGCTGTTATCTGTTCCATAAGGTATTATAATTCATTTAATAATGAGTTATTAACATGTTGTAACATAAACGACCGTATTCATTCAGGGTATGACTCTTTGTTCAGAGCCCAGACGTACGCTTTCTCCAAACCAAACTTTATTCATCAAGCCTATATTTAAGATATCTCTACTGACGATGTTGTAATTTAAATTCATTCTAATTTCTTGCTTGAGTTTTGATTGCTTTTCACATATTTATTGTTTTATAGAAAAGGGGAACATCATGCTTGTTAGGCAAAAAATAAATAAAATCTTGAGGTTTGTTGGCGTTTCATGAGGTTTCAAAGCTTTATGAAGTTTTATAATAACAACACATTATTAGAAAATTACAAAGAATTATGAGCAAAGTTATAATTATTTATGAAGGCAAAGTTTATTGTGTTTATTTAAAAAAAAAAAAAAAAAAGGAATCTTTGGAATTTTCCAAGAATGATTTTCAGACAACTTGATGAGGGACTTTGAGTAAATGAGTGGCCAACCACTAGCAGGTTCCTAAACCGTAGCATGATAACTTAAAGTATTATGAGCTCAAGAGTAAAAAAAAAAAAAAAAAAAATCGTTGGCTTCTGTGGACCGACTTTTAACATGCTTTATTTGACAGAAAACTAAGTTTTTTTTCTGATTCAAACATTAACTAGCTTTTCGAAGGTTGATTAAAAAAAAAAAAAGAGGCTATAACTAAATTAAAAAAAAAAAAAACTTAAATAAGAACTGGATTTTTATTTATAACGTTTGCTTTAATACGACGAATAATGAACAGAATTACCGTCTAGTTTTATAGAAAATAACCTAAATGTATACATATCGAGTTTTTAATCGTCTAAACGTCTTCTGGAACCAAAAAGTATTTTAAACCCAGATGACCAAGAAACACAGATCTTATTAATTTGAAGTAAACCTAAAACTATTTATTTTATAAAAGTTTTCTTCTGTATTTGCTTATTCGGTTTTCTTACTTTGAAAATGTGACGGTTTAATACGTGAAGCGAGACGTATTTGGTTTTAAATAACAGTAGTGGATTTTTTTTTTTTTTTAATATTTTAAACTTTGAGGAAGATCTTCATTTGTATTTACACATAATTTGCATCACATCTAAGGATGAGTGAAAGGTTATTTACAGAAACTATCCGTAAATAACTTTCATTCATATTTTAAAAAGGGTTCGATCCAATGTTGATTGTATGACAGTGGCCACAATTATATTAAGCATAAAAAAAAATGATAGGAAAACATATAACGGAAATTTTCTGAGCATTTAATTTGAAAAAAAAAAAGAGTTTTAGCTTATAGGTAAGATTTTTATTCTGGTGGATGAAAGGCTGTAAAGACTGTCATGTTGCTGCTTTCTCTTGACTCTAAACTTATTTAGCATATTCATCATTGGAGCGGATCTTGCCAAATCAGTACAAGCAAAAATAATTTGATTCGTGCTTGAGTCATAGACTTTGCTAACAGATGGTATTCTGCTATTTGGCAAGGCTGTGTGTGAATTTCTCTTGCAATTATATTTATTCATTTGACAAAACTCTGTCCCTGACCGGGGCTCTCTGGCAGTCCTGGCACTTAAATCCACAACTTTTTCAATCAAGCACTCAACCTAAATCGCTGGCCTACACAAACTGTTAAAACTGTCTACCCAAGATGTTCATGTGGAGTTTCATGTGAAGTCTGTATAAACGGGAAAATAAAACCTTACATTGACTGAAAATTCACTGGACTATGACATCTGTTTTGCTAATGTACCTGACACGGACGGTGAGTCGAGATTTCGTTCGTATCATCTCATGTTGTCTATATATCTTATTTTAGCCTTCATGTTTAGACTGCATTTTCATATGAAAAAAAAAAAAAAAGCTTAAAAAAGGAATCAAATACACCCAGGACTTCTCCACAAATATACCCCGTTGACAAATTAGGAAAAACCAACATTTTTTGCTGGGTCACTACAACCCACAAGAACAACTTCAACATGCGTAAATGGCCTGGATGCCTAGATATGGCAGAGATACACCGAGGGACAAAGTCTGAGACTCTGTGGAACTGTACTGGAGGGACGAACTCTGATCTTCTTCCATTTGGTGTTCTGCTGCTGTGGCGCTCTGTTGATGCCTTAGACATTAGGGTTTGTGTTTGACCTAAAGCATCATCTTCTCATACTTGAAACCTACAATTGTCACATTGGCAAACCCTAAACCAAAAATGAATTCAAATCTAAAATTAAATCACAGATAGACCTTTGCAGGTTGTTATCCTTGTCAGCGTTCGAGGTTGGGCAGTAAGACGGGTGGTGGGATTCACTCATCTCAAAGGCTTCTTTGTAGGGAAAGGACATATAAACCCTGCCCACATTTGAATACCCCTGCACCGCACTTGGCTGCCCTTTCTGCTCTGTAAGCATCTGTCAAGCACATCATCCAAACCTCTATCTGTCAGGAAATCCAACATCCATGCTAAACTTGCTGTATTTGGGTCTTACTCAAGCAGACTTAGGGCAGCAATCAAAGAAAAACTGTAATCCCGGCAATATTAATGACAGCAATTGAAATGGCTTTAAAGGAAATATTTGCAATACAAAGATCCTTGTGCAATAGCTATCTCAATCCAGGTGACCTTCTGGAAGGTGCATGTGTGCTGTAAAATCCACTGCACATTGTAAGAACGTGTCTCTACACCCTCTGAGACTTGAACCACTGATCTCCTGTCAGGAGCTATTCCAGCACACTCTTGAGTGTACTCCCTTCCTATAAAAAAAAAACTGCAGTACTAGAGGAATACATTAATGTTACCCTGATAAAACCCAAGGGTTTTATAGAAGTTTTAACATCTCCTACGCAGGATTTTTCTTCTTTAAAACCTAAATAGAATGGAAAACCTCTACTCGACCTTGTACTTTCTACTGTTTCATCACCTCTGTCTCTAGTGCCCGTCTTGTAGAGGAACTGCATGTAGCTTATATCAGGCTAAGCTTGAAAAGCAGATACAACTTCATTTGCATCCAGGAATGGAGGTACAGGGCGGCACGGTGGCTGAGTGGTTAGCACTGACGTCTCACAGCGAGAAGGTCCTGGGTTCAAGCCCTGGGTTCGGCACAGGTGCCTTTCTGTGCGGAGTTTGCATGTTCTCCCCGTGTTCGTGTGGGTTTCCTCTGGGTGCTCTGGTTTCCTCCCACAGTCCAAAGACATGTACAGAGGGGATTAGGCTAATTGGTGACTTTATATTAGCCCTAGGTGTGAATGTGAGTGTGAGTGGTTGTCTGTCTCTGTGTGTTGCCCTGCGCTGGATTGGCGACCCGCCAAGGGCGTGTCCTGCCTCTCGCCCGATGTCAGCTGGGATTGGCACCAGCTTCCCTCCACGACCCTGAACAGGATTAAGCGGCAGAAGACGAAAGACGAATGGAGGTACATGGAAGGCATCCTGCCAGGGATTTTGTTAATTAGCTATTCTTTAAAAGATAAGACTCCCAGATCTTGGGAGTTTGTAGCCCTAGAAGGTTCTGGTAAAGTGGCTGATTTGATGCTGTCCGCTATTCAACACAATCCTGTTTCTTGCTGTTAGAGTAGTGTGACACATTATGTCTCTATGTGCCCTTATCCCTGTGTTACATTCTAGTTCTCCCTTTTTTATAGCTAGGCCTGCCTAAGTCCCTGCTTACCCTGAGATCACACCCGTTCAAGACATTGTGTGGACTTATCATACTTAACTTCCCACTGGCACTAAATGTCAAGCTGTAGGTGTACTTCTGCTTTCCTACCTACTTCTAGCTGTCTGTCCCTGGCTAGTAAAGAGAGCCTCTGATTTATCAAATTTTGTGAGGCGGAATAGATGTTTAAAGGCCACAACAGGCAGGATAGAATGCCAAACTGCAGGCATCAGAGCTTCATCCTGTCAGAAAGCATGGACAATCAGGCCTCTAACCTTGTCCTTCCTAAGCTTCTGCAGTTGGTGTCTGACATGAGTTCAAGCCTTTCCTAGCCCCTCTCCAACCACTATTGCCATAGACAGAACTGATTACTCCTATCACCCTGGTGAAAGCCAGTGGAGTTATAGTGCATAGTAATCTTGCCATTATGCTCATCTTAACACTCCGCCATGTGCTGGTAAACTCTGGTGTTGGGAAGCAAAGTCTTGATCACAGGCCTTGACGAGGTTTGTGATGGGTTTCGTCACTCTGAAGAATTTGAGGATCATTGTGATTTCTCTCTCTTGGAAGACTGGATTTGGTGCCAGGATATCTTGGTATCAGAGAACCTTGGCATTTTAGCTTTTTGGACTGTTATGTCCATCAGTGTGTCTCCCTCCAGATAGCTGGTCAACATTTCTACCACGACTCAAGAAGCCCTAAAAGTTGAAGAAGCTGATTAAATCTCTCAAGCACATTTTCATAACTTGGGCATTGGATGCCCGTGGTGTTCGGGCCCTCAGACGACACTGCATCGCTCATCGGCATGATTGTGTCAATGACGTTACTGAACGGGCCCTGGAATAAAGAACATTTGGTGCATCATTAAACCAAAAATACGTCAAAGACGACCACGAACTCTTCAGCAGCTGGAAACCTATATC
>JAQLOM010169244.1:0-11439 GCA_030068315.1 Chrysichthys thysi | reverse complement strand
TGGCAGAAAAACTTGCCACCTCATTTCCTTATGAAGCTGTACACATTGTGCCTGGGATTACTGTTTAAGAAAAAAAATAACAAAAAAGCAAAGGGTCGTCACACCAAATTGTATAGTTTATTGCCGTTTCCTGCATGTTGTAGTATTTTTCCTTGAAGTGGAAAGATTTAATTTTATTTTTGAAGTCATTTTTACTTTGCAGCATTTCCTTGCACGTGCCTAAAACTTTTGCACAGTACTGTACACACACACACACACACACACACACATTTATATATATTTATATATACCCGGTGTGTGTATATATGTGTATATATAATATATATATAAAAGCTGAGTTCAGAGAACAATTGGAACTAGTTGTGAAAGTACGTAAAGTTCATGCTGTAATATTTTATGTACCTATCTTCAAAGTTCTGAAATTCACTGTGATTCAGAGTTTGTCTCAGCATTCCAGTGCACGTTTTTGTGGTTTTTCCACTCTAAAGCACCTAACTCGGCTCAGGAAGGGTCTGATTACCTGATTTCTAATAATATGCCAAATTCTTTTTTATTTCCTGAGTGTGTAGCCTCATTATCTGGTCTAGTTGGTATTTGGTTCAGTGGCTTGGTTATTGAGAAAGAGTGAGGCATCTAGGCAGTTTGTTTATTTTTATTTTTTTTTATTAGCCTTGCCTGCATTTCTGTAGGTCTAGCGCACAAGACAAAAGGGCTCTGTTTTCACAGAGTAATCCATCCTGACACTCACTTGAACACAGCCATAAAGCACACCCTTCCCACTCCCTGCTTTGTCTAGGAGTATGTGAGGCCCACTCTGTGCTCAAGTGGAATGGGAGAGAGGGAGTTCTAGGGAATGAGCAGCAGGCCCCTTTTTTCATCACGTGATAGGAATAAAAGCGCAAGGTCAACAGGGTCACACTACATGGGAAAAATGGGTGTTCCCTCTACTTGTCACCTCTGATTTAAGATGGTCCATTTCTGTCCAGTACACAAAAAAGAGCTAGAGTCAATGCCACAATTGCTGTCAAGCCCTCATAAATATGTTATATTTTGACCTTTAAAAATAGAGATGATGTATAGTGCAAGGGAGAATCAAAAAGTAAAGGCAAAATACATTTAATGGTTTTAATAAAAGTAACTCACAATCTGAACATATCACTTTTCCGCACAGTCGCCATGCAAGATGACACATTTATTGTAACATTCAACTAGCGTCTGTATTCCTGAAGAGAAGAAGTTTTTCGGCTGCTTCCGAAGCCAGATGAGCACCGTTTCCTTTACTTCACCATCAGAGGTGAATCTGACCGTGTAGCACCTCATTCAGTGGACTGAAGATGTGATAATCGCTCAGCTCCAGAGGAGGAGGATGTGGAAGACGTTCAAACCTAAGCTGTTGCTCTGGCTGTACTCCCCGCTTCTGTATAATGTATACCGGTACTAGCGATCATCACACATGAAATGCACCAAAGCATAGCATGACACAGTGAAATTACTTCTCTGAATTTGACCCATTCAAATGTGAAGCAGGGGGCAGCCAAACAGCACAGTGGAGCAGTGCTTGGGGACGGTACCTTGCGCAGTGTACCTTGTTGGTCCTGGGCCTTGAACCCACAGCCGTCTGACCAAATGGCCAATGCCCTGACCACTAGGCTAACACTGCATGAGGATATGTGTGTTCATTGTGCAGCAAGACTGTTTTGGACAGCATTCATCTTCTTTGGCTGTGAATTGCAGGTTTAAGTTCATTTCATAGCATTGCACAGTAATTTACTCTGTATATTGTTTGCCCATGTGTTTAGAAATGTGCCAAAATAGACCCAAATGTCCCAAAAGAAGACATGTTTTGCTCCAACATTTTAAAATTGCCTTTAAATTTTGATTCTCCCCCATTTTAATTTAACTCTATCTATTTCCCAAATATGAGTTTTCGTATGTAGGGCATACATACTTGCTTCAAAATTACAAAGCTAATATTTGGTAAAAACAGCTCTGAGCCTCTTCACAAAACTGGAGGGCAAATAGAAGGATCTTGAACCACTCCTTCATGCACATTATTGCAAAGTACTTCACTTCAGTACAGAGCACAAGTTTTCAAATTCGAAGACTGACTTTTTACAAGTGGGGTAAGAGTTATCTAAAAAAAAATATATTAATGATTATTATTTAAAAAAAACATTCTTCTGCTGTTGTTTCTAAAAAAAAAAAACCATTTATTTTATGTATACTTTATGGAGGTCAGTAATTTTTGGACATATCTTCTTATCTTACAGACACAGCATAGTTGTCACTGTTACCACCTGAAAGTTGATTGTTTTCCTGTAGCTGCACATTGTGCGGTTTACCAATATTTGTGATTTCGATTCTGTTAATGAATGACAAGCTTTTTTTTTTTTGTTAGGTTGTTTTCACTTGCATTAGAGCACCTATATACAGTCGTTCCCTCACCAGCCTCTCTTACTGTTTCTGAAAGTTAATGCTACAAAAAATGCAGCTTGTTATGTTACCATGACAAAACTATGTTACGTGTAAAACTACAAAGCTCTCCATCCTGAAGACTTTTCTGTTGCAGAAAAGTTACTGATTTACTGTACACTGAAGACTCCTTACTTATTATTAGCCTTAGATAATGCAGAAGGTTCATCACATAATTTCCTGTGTAATTTGCTACTACTGAAATGATAATGTATGAGAATGAGCCCATGAATATAAACTGGAAGTTGGGTTAGGGTGAGAAAATATATTAACAAATAATCTGAACAGAATCGCCAGCAGTGCTGTAGAATGAAAGAACTTTATCTTACGTTATACTATATTATGTAATACATTGTCTATGATGTTTCCACTGCCATGGGTGAAAAGTGCGTCAGTGTAGGAAAACCCTGTATTTTAGTTTTCTGGGGTTTTTCTCTGTCTTTTTCTAGGCTATCTGTCGCTTCTCAGCTCCTCCCTTTGATGGTATTCTGGTCAGCTTGTATTATCTTTGTCTTTTTCTGGAAAAGAAATAGAGGAGAGAAATGTGCTGACTCAGGCAGTGTGGCTGGAGAAAGTAAGCTTACTTTCCTATCTGTCTGCTACTCACAGCCCAAATGATCAGACCTTAAAACTGGTCAAAATCCTAACAAACCTTCTGAATTGGAATAGCTGTCAGCTAATACTTTCACAGCATTTTTTTGTACACTAAAGATTTTATAGGTCTACAGAGATGTCCCAAGCACAAGGCTGTGGTTTGTGACCCAAAATGTGGTCAGGGTTTGCCTAATGCACTCACATAACCATCAGAAGCTGTGGTGTTATCCAGTGGCTTTTATTTCCTAATGAGTTCCACATGAACTCTTGCGATGACGCATCAACTAAAAATATCTACTTTGGGCAAGTTTCTGTTAATAGCATTAAGTCATAGAAAGCAGTCAAATTTCCAGCTGGTCTCATACAACAAATATAAAATTCACAGGAATAATCCAGGAGCAATGGTGAAGAATTTTTATAAGCTCATATCAACATCTATTTATGTGGAAAAACTGCAAAAGAAAAAAAAAAGCTATTAATATGTTTAGGTCATATTTTATTGAATGAGTTCTTCCTTTTTTGCAGCTGAATCCATCATGATGTCTGTAAGTGCCTTCATTTCTCTGAGATGTTGCCATATATGGTAGAATTTATGTTTATTCATTATACAGTAATGTCATGATACCGTTAGTCTAATGTTTAAATGTGGGTGGAGACTTATCTTTCAGTTTCAATAGTATGAGAGTTACAAAGTGAGACCTGAACACAAAGTTGGACAGTACCACGTGAAACATAAACCACTTATTGATCCACAGAAAATGTATCTTCCGCCACTTCATATTAAAGTTGGATTGATGAGAAACTTCGTCGTTGCAATGGATCGTGATGGTCAGGGTTTTCAGTACCTGAAGGACGAGTTTGGATCTGTTATAACCGATGCCAAACTGAAAGCGGGCATTTTTGTTGGTCCAGAAATCCACGATTTGATGCGTGGTGCCACATTCAGAGTCAAACTCAACCCGCTTGAACTTGCAGCTTGGGATTCTTTTGTGCTACTTGCACAGAACTTTCTGGGAAACCAGCGTGCAGAAAATTATGCTGAATTCGTGAACAACATGCTAACAGCATACCATTAACTTGGCTGCCGAATGTCACTTAAAATTCATTTCTTGCATTCTCATCTGGACATTTTCCCACCGAATTTGGGTATTGTCAGTGATGAACATGGGGAGCGGTTCCACCAGGACATTTCTACTATGAAAACAAGATATTAAGGCCGGTGTGATCCCAACATGATGGGCAACTACTGCTGGTTTCTACAGCGGTCGACAATGGACAGCCACAAACACAACAGCAACAGTGCCTAAAACACTTCTGAAGTGTGCATGCGTGTTAAACGAGGACTCTGGTGAAGTCTTTGTAATTTTAGCCTATGTACCGTTTCAATATAAATCTACTTATTTGCAATGTCATCGAACTAGAAGGCAAAAGCTACTAGTGTGGACCTACAGAGATTAGGCTACTTAGTACATGTAGATCGAGAGAATGCAGCTAGTTAGGTCTATAAGCTGAAATAACTTAAGATCCTGACATCCTAGGAAGAATCAGATTTCAGATTTGGATTCAGCTCACTTGATTTAGTATAGGACACATTGATTATACCAAGTAGCAGGCAACTTTTATTTTTTTCGTAATCCAGTGTAATTATTGCTTAAGGTGGAACACCTCTTTCCGCCCACGTGATTTGCTGAGCGTAGCGTGAGTCCTCGGGCATGCGGCGACAGCAGACGAAGCCAGAGATAGCGTACCATGGATGTGCCGCGTGAGGCGATGTTCAAAGGGCACTCCATGCACGCTCTGCGAGGGTCGAGTCCATGATAGCTTGGTGTGACTACATCCCACCCCACTTCACCTATTTTCAGAACATTGTTTTATTTCTCATGTTTTATGTTTCTTATTCTTTTTTTCTTTTATTGATCATATTTTACTTACTACTACGTACTTCAAAGTGCCACCTACTTGCCTCACTCAGCGAAGCACATCAACGCAATACTGATGATAGTTTAGTTTTGCAATGATGGGATGAAATTTCCCCTTAGCTTTGTCCAGTTGTTGGGAACTTCTGTACAATATGTCTATCATCACATCTTTCTCCATGTCAAACACCTCTCTGAGCAGTTTTGAAACAACTGATAGTGAGTCTGGACCGGCTTCCTCTGGTACATTCAATATTCGACTATCCGACTGTCTCATTCTCCCTTCCATGTCAAGGCACTTCTTTTGTCAGACTAACACCTCTGATTGAAATTTACTGACTTTTGTTGGAAGACATGTTACTTTGTGTAACCATGTAGTCAGGCTGTGCTCCATGTCAATCTCCTTAGTTTGCACCGGCTTCAGGTTGGAGCGAAGCAAAGACATGCTACCTGCAACAGCCTGTTTTTTTTAACAGCCTGTATTTCACTTTTTACAGCATACAGGCATTACAGGCAGTAACTATAGTAACTGGAGTATGGGCCCTGGAGCTGGGAACCAGCAATTACCTTATCACTGTGCTATCCTTAAAGGCATTTTTAACAATCTGAATTCCAGGAAAGTTGGGACATTCTTTAAATTTGAATAAAATGAAAACTAAAAGACATTCAAATCACATGAGCCAATATTTTATTCCCAACGGAACATGGATAACACAACAAATGTTCAAACTGGGAAACTGTACACCTTTTTCTACTAAATGAGCACATTTCAGTTCCCTGGAATTAGGGTTGTGTATGATTAAATTATAGGATGTTATAACTGAGTGTTTTAAATTAAAATATTATGTGGGTTTGGGCAACGTCTGAGTCCTCTGTAGCTGCCAGGCACCAGCATGAAACACAGCTCAATATCTTGGCATAGATTATTGCATAGATTATCTTGGCACATCTCTGTTGATTCAAACATTCCATAGGCAGAATGAGAATGCTGACTCAGCAAGCCCGCTTAGAAATTCTAGACTGCAGTGTCCAGTCCAAAATTATCAGAGCACCACAGCCCAAGGAAGGATAGTACTCTAAGTTGGCAAAAATGATGATGGATGAAACCCAGATCAAAGGCCAAAAGAGAGATTGGTGACTCTCTCAGAACAAATGGAGCACTTGGGCTCAAATCCGGCTCAACTAGAAGCATTTATGTTAAAAACTTACAGCTATCGGAAGAATCCTAAAGAGACCTGAGATCGACTCCTCAAACAACAAGGAATTAGTGTAAATCACCAGTGCTGCAGGCATGTTGGGCAGTAGCCAAGAGTTCACTGGAATTAGCCTGTACCAGCTTGCAAACTATGAAAAAAGATCATAGCTGACATCAGAATGGCAATGGCTTACGTGGACCTGTAATAAGAGAGGTAACATTCTGTGGAAAGTTTGGTTCAGGCAACTTCAGAATCCAAGGCGTTGCTGTGCCACAGTCCAACTAGTGCCTTAAGAGTGTTAAAGCAGTCAGCAGCATCACGTTTTAGCCAGCATGATGGATGATGAACAAGTCAGCCTGGCTGGCACATCAGCCCTCAGTGCTTGCATCACCTCCTTGGTGGTTTCATTGGACCAGTGCAACAAGTGCATATTTCATTGTGACAAGTATGATTTATATTGCCACAGGTATATAATGCACAGGCTACACATTTACAGTCATGTTGTACACATTGGGGTAGTTATTAAGGTTGGTTGAGACTGCATTCCAGGTTGGCCGGCACTTAGGTCAAGATGCGGGGTAGCTCGCTGCCAACGTGATCCTGAGCTGAAGGCGCCAAGTATGGTTGGTCTAGTAGAAACTTCCGAAGGCATGTTAGACAACCCTGTGCGTTTTAGTAACATGCCAGGGTCAGTCTTTGGGCCTGTTACCAGACAAGCTCTAGAGAGGAGAATATAGTGAGTCTTGAGACACGCAAAAAACTTTTGGAGCAGAGGAAAGGCTCCTCCAAGTCATGGCAACCCAGCTCTTTAGCAGGTCAGCCACACAGTTCTGGGTAGTAAATAGACAGGACCCCACTCATCATCTTTAAATAAACTGCCAGACCATCAAACCAACAAATAGCAGTTTAGACTGTGTTTATAGTGTTATTGCCTACAGTGTTAAATATATCTAAATTCTGCTGAAGCCTATAGGTAATGATCAAGATAACGTGTAAGTGGCAGCTTGATTGTGAAATGCAGGGCCACCAGTAAGTATGGTGGATCTGTAAAGAGCTTACGAGATTATGCAGGTGTGTTGTCCAATTTCAACCAGTGAGCTCTGGATCCCCTTCAGTGCTGGACACAGGTGAATTTCTTGCATACGCAACCTCTAACATTTTTAATGGGAACGTTCAAAAATTAAATGCTGGTCTTTATTTAAATTGCTAATAGAAAGAAGGGGATTACGTTGGACCTGGAGTGCAAAACACAACAGCAAACAGAGAATCGCAACAACAACAAATCCCAAACCACAGCAGCAAAACTGAAAATACCACCACATTAACTTCTACCAGAAAATATAGAAACAGGCTTTTAATAAGGATTGTCGCTGATTGGATGAACGCGCTGTGTCTCTTATTGTGAGCGTAAGCCTTACTAACAATGAAACTTTCATTATTGTTCAAGATTATATTGATGCTGGGTGTTATGGATCAACTGGCTTCAGGTTAACTGGTGATGATTGCAGATGTGTGGGGTTTTTTTTTCTCCTGGTGTCTTGACAAGTGATGTTTTTTAGCTTTCTAACAGATATCACCCAGGGACATTCAAAGGCAAATCTCTGTAGGCTAATTAAATTTCAAACTTGTCACAGATGATGGCATAACACATTGGGTTGGTTACAGGGCATGTTGTATAAAAATATCATGAATATAATAATAAAAATTAAAAAGAAGCAAGCACTCACGGATTTGAACCAGAGACTCATAGCAAAACAAAACTCGCAATAATTCAGCCATGCCTGCCTGCCTTAGACTAATGTACCACCACTTGCGATGCTCAAAAACTCAGTCAAAGTTTCAGAGGTACAGTTAAAGAGAAACTTTTTAGATCAAAGAAACGTTCATGTCAGCTGGCTTCAGAGACACATTTTAACATGGTCATTGTCTCGTTTCATGTCAAATTAACGTCTAGACATAAAGTGTATGCTATTGCATCCTTAAATTTAAGGAGTTAGTTAAAGTCAAAGTGGTGTTCTTCTGGCATTCGAGATGATTATAAAGTGCTTGGCCAAACACTAAGCGTCAGGAATATTTAATATTTGTTTTATATGTTTTTAGCACCTCTACCAAACCATTAGACCAGTGACACCACGTTAGTCTGTCAGAATTGCCAACAGCTACCTGACCAGCTCAACACCGTAACATTAGATGGTTTGTCTGGGTATTGGGAGAGGCATCACCTAAAATTAGTGCCATGCAACCTATTTGTAAAGATCCCAAAGATATGGGGGAAATGAAAGCCAGGCGTTCTGTAGAGAAGCCAGTTGACATGCGTGTTTCTTTGGGGGGAAAAAGTAATAACATCTGCAATCGTTGCAATTAAGATGAAAGGCAGCTGATCTGTAACACCCAGCATCCAAATCTCGAATAACAGTGAAAGTTTCATTGTCAGTAAAGCTCGTGATTCCAAAAAGACGGACAGCGAGTTCGGCCAGTCAGCGCCAATCCTTATCAATAGCCTGTTCCTATCTTTTCCGTGTGTTTTTGGTTTTGTTGTTGCGTTTTGTGATTTGCTGCTCTGATTCCCTGTTTGTCACTGTATTTTGCACTTCAGGGCCACCGTACAGGATGAATACTTCTTAATTTTGCAGTTTTCTTTTCCAGGCTTATACTGCAGCATCTTTCTGTTGTTATTTATTTTGGGGGGTTTATCACTTTAATCTGCTCTTCAGGAGGAATGCTCAGTTATGTTAAGGTCTGGTGATTGACTTGGCCAGTCTAAAAGTCTTCCCCTTTTTTCCCCTGATTGGATTGTCTTGCATTGCATTTCTCTGTAAATTGGCAGACAGAATGTTTCTGTAGACTTCATCAATATCAATAGAATTCATTAATAAAGATTAGTGAGCCTGTTCCAACAGGAGCCATCCATGCCCAAGCCATGACATTACCTGCACTGTGCTTGACCACTGATCTGAAATTTCAACCTGTAAAAATAAAGTGGAAAAACAAGCAGAAACATTTTAGGGAAAGAAAAATTGAGGGTGTGTCTGTGTCCAGTAAAATGTATTGTTTTGAGTTATCAGTAATATTGGCCTGTTCTGAGGTGAATGGGGCCTACAGTTTCTTAGTTATTGTCTGAGATCATTTGTGACTACCTAGTTTTCTGTGTGGTCTTGGGAGAATTTTGGTAGGCTGGCCACTTTTGAAAATATTTTTTTTTTTTAGAATAAAACCACAAGCCTTGGTAGTAACTCATACATAGATACTAAAGGATACTTCAGAGTGCTACAAAAGAATATTTCCCTTTACATGAGCACGTAAAGCTTAACACATGAATAATGCACACAGAGTTAAACAAAGAATGAGATACATGATCAGTAACACTTTAAAATAGTTTAACCTAGGTCTTTCCATAGCTACCTCTACGTGGGCATACTTGGTTAACACGGTCTGCTTCTTGTATTACACAAGAAATTTTTCACCGTGGGCTTTATTCAACATTCTATAATAGTGATAACCAAAGATTCTGAAGCACTACGTGCTAAGATAGATTACTGGCTGGAAAATACGTTGATAATCAGGAAGTACGGAAGTTCGACACTATAGGCGCCATTTTAATAAGCTGCCCTTTCATCACAGAGGCCGGATACCGTAGGAAACATGCAGCATTTTTCTGAAATCATCTTCTTGTTTCTTGTATTAGCCTTGTTTGTATTATGATAAATTATGGCATCCTGTGTTAAGACGACATCAATAGATAATTTGAGCGGATTGTTTGATTTTTTTTCCTCAATAATTGGAGATTACAGACATCAATTTATTATCTCAGATAGTATTGACAACAATTAACCTCCTCATGACTGCTGGAATAACTTTGGACCGTTTAGCGTATGTTTTCCAAAAGGTGGCGCTAGCCGTTTGGCGAAACAGATAAGGAATGTTACGGTGGGCTTACCAAAATGGCGTCCACGGTGATACTTCTGCTTATGACATAAGTAATATACCTTGCTCCGCTCTAAAATCTTTGGTGATGACTGATACCAAGTTATCCTTCATTCTAGCAACACTCATTATAACACAGTAGCTGCTTCTTGCACACAGAGAGAACTTATTCATTCACTTTTATAGCTTGGTCCTTTCCAAATTCTAATGAAAAACTGAGAATTAAGACACAAAGCACAAAAACATCGAGTCAGGTTGATTTGGTGATGAGTTGTAACATTAGGATAATAAAGGTTGCATGCATCATCATACTTTCTACCATTTGCTGATTTATTCATTCTGTTGTGACCAGCTAAGCAGGGATTGAATTTGGTTCAAATGTGTCCAGTCTTCTACGGAAAGGGCTGCTGTGGGAGCAGATTTTCTTTCCAACCAAACAGAAACCACACCTGAGTCTATTGAAAGCCAAGCTCAACTGAGCAAACAGGCAGCATCAGATGTGGCTTCTGCTTGATTGGATTGAAAACCTGCACCCACGCACACCAGCCCTTTGTGGGTACGTCCCTGTCCTAAAGGATCTGGATTACCAGTACATCCATAGGAGGCAGTGCATACCATACATTTATGCGAGACATTCAGTTGTTTAACAATGAATGGATATAAAGAGTTGTGAGATATACAACACTGTTTCCAAAAAAGTTGGGATGCTGTATGAAATGCAAAGACGACATTACGTGATGAAAAATATGACAAAAGACAAACTGCTGAGCAGCTGAAATCCTACAACAGGAAAGAATGGGACAACATTTCACTTTAAAAACTTCAGCAACTGTTCTCCTCTGTTCCCATGTACAGTGTGTTGTTGAAAGAAGCATGTAAGCATGCTTCTGTCCCAACTTTTTTGAAACGTGTTGCTGGTATCTAATTAAAAATGGGCAAAGTTGTCTTTGTTCTATTTTTAATTGCATATGGGTTTACATGATTTGCAAATTATCGCATTTTGTTTTGATTCACATTTTCCTTTAAATTTTTTGGAAGTGGAGCTGTATGAGCACATGCACAACATCCAGTAACATACTTTTAAATGTCCAGCAGTAAAGTTAACATATGGCCAAAAAAATCATTTTGTGCATAAAAATGTCCATGGTTCTTGTTCTGTGTTTTCTCCATCTCCATGTCGGCCATCAGATCCCAGAGTGTAGAGTTTCAGGAAGCAAATTTCTGCGTATTGAAAGAGACTGAACAGGCTGATCCGGAGGTCCAGCTCTGTTCTAGGATGCCCGCTGGACCCAGTGGAGGTGGTGAGTGACAGGAGAATGGTGGCTAAGCTGTCATCC
>JAQLOM010169213.1:0-11443 GCA_030068315.1 Chrysichthys thysi | reverse complement strand
TTTTTACAACATTATTGTTGAAATACACAGTCCTGAAAAAGGGGCGTTTCTTTTTTTGCTGAGTATATATATATATGTGTGTGTGTGTGTGTGTGTGTGTGTGTGTGTGTGTGTCTGTTTGTATGTATGTATATATATGCCTAGTGACCATTATCAAGCTAATGGGTTCTTTGTTCTTCTTCCTTGGAGATATAAAAGCATCATATATTGTAAAATATATATTGGTGTTTATATATATTTTGTTCCAGTTCATAATTTAGAACCACACACACACACAGGGGCAATTTTTTTAACAAAAATTAAAATATCTTAGACAAAAGAATGAAAAAGTATTATGTTTCATGAAAGGATAAATTCAAGTTGGAAATCTTTCAAAATAACACAACGCTCTGCTCCAGGGCTTCACCTCCACTCTAGGAAATAAAACTACCAAATTGTGCATTTGCTTGTTGCCACGTGGGGCATCTATTAATCTAGAACTTGGGAAGCTGTACAGATGTGTGTGTGTATATATATATATATATAAACACACACACACATATATATATATGTATGTATGTATGTGTGTGTGTGTGTGTGTGTGTGTGTGTGTTACATTATGGCATGCATTCAGGGAATTCATTTTCTATGTAATTGAACCTACTGATCATCCGGAGTGACGCAAACAGCCGTTTAACCCAAGTCACTGCGATGAATACATAAACAAATAAAAGCCCCTCAGTGCATAACCCGGTGCGCTGAAAAGAAAAGTTGTTAGCAGGTGGTTAGAGATCAGCTCACACACCTTCATAGATCCTCCACAAGCCCGAGTGAGAACTCGTGAAGTGCCAGCTGGAGTTGGTGACTTGGTCCACATCTATGATGTACCAGTACTCGGTGCCCACAGCCACAGCCAGCAGCGTGAAGCTCAGCAGACCCAGGAAACCAGCCGAGATCACCAGCACCCCGAAGCTCATCGCAGCCACCAGCCTCAGATACCTACCGCCTTCACTTCTGTGCGCTACACTGCGTGCGTGTGTGTGTGTGTGTGTGTGAGAGAGAGAGAGAGAGAGAGAGAGAGAGGTCCCGCACGAAAAGCCCCCTGCATTAATTAAAGCTCAGGATCTCTGAAGGCTTTCATCAGATAACCTGATGTGTGTGAGATCCGCTCGGCTCTGCAGCTCAGCTCAGATCTCCTCATCCATCCTGCTCCTCCTTCACACTGAATCACTGCCCACTTTCAGCTCCTCGACACCTGCTGCTCTCCTGGAAGCCCCACAGATATGTCCAGATATACACTATGTGTGTATAGTATCCTGTGTACAAAGTACAACTCAATAATAATAATAATATTATCAAAGTGCCATCTATTACACTGCTTCTGATCTATACTTAACTTGCTTTCCTGGACACTTGAATTCAACTGGTTTACTCCAAAACTCATCAAAAATGGGCTCGGCTCCCGTAAATAGCCGGATTATTACCCTGGGTAACTCTTCACTGGGCAGTTGTGGCTCATTGGTTAAGAATCTGGTTTACTGATAAGCTCAGGGTTTCGATCCCCAGCACCACCATACTATACTACTAGTGTTAAGGAAGGCCTTTAACCCGGTCTGGTCCTGGACCCTCATCTCTGAATGCATTTTCCTAAGAATCTGGGATATTCACAGAACTCAATTTAATTGTAATGTACAGTGCGTGGGACAAATAGAGGCTTTCTTCTTTTTCAGAAGACATTCTACTGTTTACATGAGCATAGACTTGAATGAAGGGTGTTGCCCGACACAGGGTGAATCCGTCAAGGCCGAGGCTCCAGCTCTGCAGCAACCCAGATGGGTAAGCAGTATGAATAATGGAATGCATGGATTTCAATGATCAGTCTATTTGTATTAAAACGAAGCCTTATGAAGCCTGTATGCTAGCCGAAATTGATCATTTTAATGCTTTCAAACTAGTGATGATCCAAATTTCCATGTATAACTTCCTATAAGGAAATTCTGTGTATTTTTGAAAACTTGTCATGAACGTGCTGTTGGTAAAGTAACACAGTATCTTAACCAGTCATCTCATAACGATAACTGATGCTTCTTGTGCCCTCATCCACGTGAAAACAAACCCACATAAAACCTCCAATGTTGTCTTAACGATTTTGACCTTCGCCCTTCATAAATTCTCCTATATGTCGTTATAAAATAGTTCTGCTCATAATGTGTTATAAAGAACCATGCAGGCACCCATCAGACAGTGTCACCTATTACTCTACACATTTCAATGAGTCTAATCCATTAATAGCTGGATTAAGTTCATATAGTAAAGCTGTACCGATGGGGTATCTGCAATTTACTTTAAATGTTTAGAGTCCATGGAAGAAAAACATTAAAGAACCCCAGATCTACATCAGCTGAATGTTCTTTAACAAATAATTCAAACTAGCTTTTACTTTAGGTCTGCTTGATTGCATCAGCTTTAATATAATACACAAAGTGCTGAAGAAGCCACAAAGAGTCTTCTTTGTTTTATGGGCTGTAGATTGGTGCTTACTGATATATATATTACATAAAATATAAAATAAAAAAAAATATACATAAATATAAAAAAATATACATAAATAAATATATATAAATATATATTCATATTCTCATTCATTTTTGTCACATCATCGACTACCTTGTTTTATACATTTTATTTTTTATTTAACTGGCCCACTTTGGAAGAGGCAACTGTCTACACCAAGGCCCAGTCTAATAGCCAAGAAGGAAATATCATGTTTGTGTAATATAGAAGCCTGATCAGTAGTCCATATGTCAAGGACAAGAACAAAACCACAACCACAAAAAGGCTTAAAAAAAAAAGAAAGAAAAAAAAAAGGGTACTGTAACATTTATTGCTGCAAAGCATAACGCAAAACAAAATCACACTTAAAACAATGCAACACGGCAGAGAAAATCTGAAGAAATAAGTAGTGCAAACATACTGAAGTGCTACCATATGACAATTTTGAAACTTATGAAAAAACACTATAGTAAACAACTTGTCACAGACTACATCTTTAAGAAGTGGCAAGACAGAGCAATATGACAAGTCATAATGGCTTTCATGCAACTATATTCATTCCAGACCTGAAAAACATGGAAAATGCAGTTGGAAAGACTATTAATAGTCAACACATTACAGATATAGTATCTACTGGTTATCTACGCATCATCATGAATAGAGAGACGGTCTGTGTTCATGAGGAGTCAACATAAAACTGGAATTAAAAGGTTGTGAAGAATGTCATTCTTTTAATTAAGAATGTTCAGAATACATAAAGATGGTAACATAGCTTTGGACCAGGTCTATGACCAATAACCAATGAGTAAGCTTCTTGAGGAAAAGAAACTCCATTTAGCTTTCCATGGCTAGTTTGATGATGTCGCCTCTTCTCGATTTTGCTGCTTCCTCAAACTTCTCAACTGCTTGTTTGCAGGTCATTTTCTGAAAAAGAACACAACCACAAGAGAGCATGAAGAGAAGAAACAGAGCAAAATAAAAACTATACAAGTGCATAACGTTAGAAATATGTTATAAAACAGGTGGGATTTAAAATATAATGCCAACTAATAGAAAGCGGGAACTTCTTGAATAAGAAGCCACAAAAGGTTTAGAGCTCAAAACATGAAAAAAATAATAAATAAAAAATAAAAATACCAAAAAATAGTTCAAAAGGGTACCCTAAATCTGTCTGAAACTGGATGGAATTGCTGGATGGAAAAAGGGAAATGTGAGCTCAGGGAAATTACACCCTGATGACAAAATGGCTGTTGCCTTGGCAGTCAAGTACATTTTACGCAACGCTGTCTTCTCTTGTACCTTATACTATAAAATGCTGAATTCTTGAATCTGAATGAATACGGAAGGTGTTGATTAATTATCTGTAACTTCAAGGATCAGACAAGAGCGCTTTTTGTGAAAAGAAACACCAGTTTATGGTAACAAGCTAGTTCTATTAAATTAGTGTTGCTATAGTAACAGTCATTAATATGGCAAAGCTTAGAGCCACTTATGAAAGAAATTTACGGTCTAGTATGTATGAACACAGTGAAGTAGTATATAAAATAGTGCAAAATGTACATGTGTAGAGATAAAGATGATATCGGCAAGATGAGATTTTATTTGCGGTTACATAAGAGATTCAGTCATGATGTAGGAAACGGATAAACCAGAGTCAGTGAAAGCCTGATGCTGAGAATCCTTATAGCATGGGGTAATAAGCCATCCTTGAGTCAGGAGGTGTGAGCAGTGATACTATGGCAACATTTGCTGTAAATCTGCGGGGGGGAAAAATCTGGTGGGAGATCTGTGTCCATATGTTTTTGATACAATTCTCACTGTTCCATGAAGACGTTTTTGGTCGTGTGCGGTCTGATTGCGGAGGGAAAAACTGACCATGTTTGCTGTGTTCAAGTCTTCTCAGAAACATGCACTGCTGTGTCTTTCTAAAGTTGTTGCTGATGTAAAAAGGACCAAAATAGGAAGCCTGACAACTGAACGCCAAGAAAATCTTACGCTGCTGCAGATTTCCACAGGTGAACTGTTGATGTTTAAGGGACTGCGAGTCTCTGTTTTTTCAGAAGTCCAACTAGCTCATTAGAATTGCTGACATTCAAAGCCAGGTTGTAGCTGTGGCGCCAGGTGGACAGGCTGAGAATCTCCCACATCATTATTTGTTAAGGTGGCCAGTTGCTCCGGTGTTGTCCTTGAACTTTGATATTGTTGCCAATGAATCTGGGTACACGGGCACAGGTGAACAGACTGCAAACCAGCAGTCTAAGGCAGCAGCCCTGGGGCATTCCTGTATTAACAGTGAGCATGGATAATGTCCTGTTGCCAAATCCTTACTGTCGGGTCTGCAAGACAGACAGTCCAATACCTAGTTGCAGATGGAACTGCACAGGCCTAGGCTACTTAGCTTTAACACCAGCTTTAATAACCGTGCTAAACGCTGAACTGCAGGCGACAAACAGCATCCTGACGTATTCGCACTTGCCCTAAATACATTTGGACAAGAAAGAGCGAGTGAAATGGTTTTAACTATTAAGTAAATGTAATGATCGATTAACTGAAATGCGTCGAGAATTTTGGGGATATCGCTGTGTATGAATTACAAGACATGCTTTATTTGCAGTTACATAAGAGTGTAGAGTCTACAAGTCTCAAATTCTCTAGTCGAGACCGTTGGGGATATTGCTGTGTATGAATTACATGACAAACTTTTTCAGGTACTTTAACAGGTGTGAGAGCATAGGGTCAATAATCATTCAAGGTGGACCGTGGAATTTTCTTTTTAGACAAAAGGCACCGTGTTTTTTTTGAAGCATAAAAGCGAGTGCGAGATAATGACCATAAAACAGCTGATTTAGTTGATCTGAGTATGTCTTCCATTAGGGCAGAAAGCTTCAAGGGTAAACTTGTTTAAACATTTTACACACGTCAGTGGATAAGCATTATTGTGGTGTATAATGTTGCTACTCTTCAATTTAACAAGTTATGTATTGCAGTGCCTTTATGATTAAAAAAAGTGTAACAGAGGGTTTTATATTGGCTGTTTTAGCTATTCACTGGAAATACACAGTGCGCCCAATTATGAGGCAAATGGTACATCTCAGCTTAATTTTATTGCTGACCTAATGGTCTCAGTTGACCCTAAATATTTATTTCCTATCAAAATAGAAAATGTAACAAAGGAGAAATGAGATTTGACTTTCTCAGAGGAAACTATTAACATGCAGTTATTAGACAACTTTTAGTGCATGTAATTATCAGGCAACTAAATTTCACCCCCCCCCCCCCATTATTAACGATACCAGGCCATGGTGGTGCCTCTCCACCACCTTTGAACTCTATCCCCATTGGAGATCTACCCATGGGTCCACCCATCCGATCTATCTAGAGTCACTCTGATTTCATCCATCCACAAAACCTTTGAGAAAGCAGTCTTCTGGAAGTTCTTGGCTCAGCCATGACGTTTCATCTTGTGAGCTGACATGGTGGTTGTGTTTTAGCCTTCCTCTCTTTTCAGCAAAAGGAAAGTTTGCTGAAATATGGAGGCACTGGAGGCTAACAAGTTCCTGGTAACTTAGGAAAATCTTATTTGGTAAAAACAGTGTTCCTCAATGTCAAATTGCAAAGACTTTGCAAATCTAATCATTTACAGTGCATATCAAAAGATTGAGAAACTGGAGATATCTGTGTAAGGGACAAGGCCAAGGACCTTTATTGGATGCCCGTGGTAATCTTATTCTTCTAAAGTTTTTTGTAGCCATCTTGAACCTTCCTCCACATTTTTACAACCCCAATGAGTATTCATAAAGTGTTTGATTGTCCAATGGCCCATTTTCCTGAGGTAGAAAACCTGACAGAACTCCATGTAGGTCTGGTTGGACCGGGTAAAGAAAGAAATAGCAATGGCCTCTCTTACATGTAACAGGTAAGAAGGAAAGCACAACAGGGTGTGCTGTTACAGGCAAAATCAACAACAGGGTGGTATGAGAACATTGCACCAGCCTCTCATTTCCCCCTTTTTGCTGAAGTAAAAGCAAATAAGTGGGGAAAAAATATAAAAGATCTGAAAAGATATAGCCTCATAGCCAAAAAAATTATAACTTGTGAAATTCTTAAATGGCTCCTCATGGGGTGGGGTGGGGTGTGCACCTTCTACTCTTACTCCTGAGCCATCTAAAATATGGCCTCCAGTGTACCTACCACTTTCCAGATGAAAGAGAGAATTGTGTAGCTTACTTTGCTTAGTTTTGGTTAATGAAACTGCTTACTTGTTTAACCTTTTAAATCATTGACTCTCTTGAGTCCTAATTTAAACAGAAATGAAATTTCTTCTTCAGTATTTTCTGTTTCCTTCAAGAACCCTTTAGCCATAATGGGTAATAATCATCGTCCTCTGCATGTTGGTTGAGAAAAGCAGAGACACTTTTTAATATTCTGATTCACTGCAGGGCATCACCAAACTCTTACTGTACAATGATCTGCACCATTAGACTTACAGCCATTATCCATGTGTACCTACTCATTGTAATCATACATTACTTGGAATCATATTTAATTAATTTTATTTTATTCTTAACCATTCTTATTTTCTTCATTAAGCTGAGCTGTTTATTCAGCCTTGTAAACATCAAGATAAAGGTCTTGCGTGGACTGTGCAGTTTTCTTTCTAATACTGCAATGTCCCTCAAGATCACAATAATACACATCACATTTATAAAGGCTTCCATTATTTTTTTTAATGAACTGAAATGCAGATCTACACAGCACACTTCCTCCCAGATACAGCACAGAGGTGATGAGATATTTTAGATGTATAATATACAATTAATATACATATGTATTAATTATATATTATACATAAGTGTGTAGTGCAAAATCAAATCAGCTGGTTTCGATCCAATGACTATTTTTTACAATATTGATACTGTATCATCAATTTTATGGCCCTGCTATGAGTGCTTATGTGGTTGACTGCAGTTAAATACAGTCATGGTTTATAAATTCAACAGAATTTATTTGCTTCTGAGAATTAAAACGCAAAGCTTTGCATCCGCTTTTTTGTCTGGAACTCAAATTTTCTAGTGGATCAAGTGAGAGTAGAAGTGCAACGTGAATTTTAAGAAGTTATAAACTACAAAGAGGCATTGGGGTGAGTCAGGGACTTACCAAATCATAGACAATCAGTGTGCCAAGTGAGGCTTTTGCTGTGTTGATGGGTTTTTCATGCACATGCTATTAAAAGCCGTGAAGGCTGTGCAGATGCAAGCCTTCTTTTATGACTAAAAGCTCTCAATGTATGCTTTAATGTTGTTCTCCATTTAAGGCCACTGATGAACAGCAGATCAAAGTACAAATAATGAAGCCTGGTTAAACAGCTTCAGCCAATGTTATTAATTAAATTTAGTAAGTGAATCTGGAAATGACAGTTTCTGATTTACTGCCCATATCTGATTTTTTTTTTTTTTTTTAAGGTTCACATTATCTTTTTAATGTGGTGGGCACCAGATTAAACAGGTTAGTTCACACACCTGAGCTGAACTGCATCACAAAACAGTGGATTATCACTGGAAGAGCACTGATCAACTGAAAGTTTCAAATACCAGCTTTCTCATATGAAATGAGAGGTAGCTGTTAGCTTTTTCATTTTTTATTTATTTGTAATTCATACTTGTGTTAACACTGCTAAATTGCTTAAATTTGTTTAATTCAATCTGAAATTTAGATTTTACAACTTAATATCCACAAAAGACCATGGTGTTATTTAACACTTCCTAGAAGAACGTGACCCACTACCTGCTAGCTCTCGATGCACTAAAACCTGGGTATATTCACTGTTAGTGATCCATTCGAAACCCCTTTCGAGCTTTTTCTTCATTCACATATCATACGTGGAAGCTCTGAACAAAATATTCCACATCATTTCTTTCCTTCGCGGCCCCCCGAGATGGCCAAGGCCAGTTCAGGTCTATTACATACTGAATATCCACACGAAAACAGAATGGACAAGTTGAACAACATAAAATGCAAGATCCCTTGATTATCTTCATTTTCAGGTTATAGTTTAAGGTCTATGGCCTAGGATGTCATGGGATTGTTGCTGGTTGTTTTTGGAATTGATGGTATCGATCAATTGTGCAGAGGATTCTTTGTAATGCACACGCGTGTGATAGTTGAATTCGGCTATGAAGCTGGAATTTGGCAAAACACCTGCAAGCAGGTAATAATATACTGCACAGCTGTTAATATTACACCAACCCTACTGTCCTTAAACCTGAAATTGTAGAAATACTCATTTTCTTCTGCTTTTTTTTTTAGGCCACCAGCCCTTTGTTATTAAAGCAGCTCTATCAACTGTTCAAAAAAGGGAAATCAAGAAGAAAAAATAAACATGGTAAATTAAAAAATTTTTTTTTAAAAAAAGTGACAAGCCTAATGCATGTTAAACTGGCTGCTTATGCAACCTGATCTTCACAGTCAACTGAAAGTTAAAAAGGAAACATTTTCACTTTATTTTGGCGAAATAGTCTTTTTTTTTTTTAAGCTTGAGGTGTCGAGATATGCTGTACACTGGAGATCAAAATTAGAGAACCTACAATTTCCTAAATGTCAAGGTCACTACACAGTCCTATGTAGAAATGATCCAAATAGGAGTAAAAGAGCAGTATTTTAACCATTTGTCATGAGTTACATAAATTCAGAAGCACAGTATAAGAAACTTAAATAAGCAAGTGACTGAAAACCTCTGACACCAGGTTGTCCAGGTGAAGGCCAAAGGGATCAGTTGATCTATTACCTAGTGACGTTGACATTTAGGAAATTGTAGGTCGGTCTCAAATTTTGATCCAGTGTATATAGACCATACAGTTTAAAGAAAGATAAAACTTGAAAAACTACTTCCAGGTGAGCCTCTCACTGACCATTTGTCTACTTTGTAGCCAAAGGCTCAATTTTTATGCTCCAAGGCAACATAAAGCAACGGGTAGCTGTGCCCCAAAAATTCTTCTGGCTCACTTTGACTTTAAGTGTGACTTTAATACCCTCCCCCACCTACCCAAACTGCAGCAGGTATTGCTAAGTGTTCTGATTCACTGAGCTCTTCAAGAGGCACTACTAATGGCCAAATAGGCTTTTTGGATTGTCCTGAGAGATTATTATCCAGACAATATGTCCATGTGACTGGCTGTCACAGGTTGATGACGTCATTTTTAGAATAATAGGAGAAGAACGTCTATTACTCGGCCATAAAGTGAGTTATGAGGTTAATGGGCTGGTCATACAGCATTACGTTTTAGTATGTACATATAAAGGAACAGAAAGATTCAGAATTAAAGTTTTGAGGTCAAATAAAGCCCAAAATGAACATTTCAAATGCTCCATTACCTCACTGATGCAGACAATTTTTTCCCAGAACTTTGGGTCTAGAATTCAGCCTCATCAACATCCAACTAGGGTTCCCAGACTGCCACACATTTAAATTAGATAACCAAATAGACAGATATCACTTCATTAATCATAGAAGGAAATTCCCATTTTTATAATAAATGTATGTTTTAATAAATAAATTATATACACTTATTGTTTAGCCTCATATTTTAAACTTTACTTTATTTTTTACTTCTTTCTTTCCTTCAGTGTAGAGAGGTTTATGGGCAAGTGTGGAGCACGGAGGATCACTGCCAGCCTCATTTGCAGTCCTCCAACATCCTAGAGCCTGGATTATACTTTCCCCTATCAACACACATACATATGCAAGATGGCTGCGGTGCATCACATATAAACAAGCCTCAACAGCGTGTCGTGTATGAATGGTGCTGTGCATCAAGCAGCCTTCAGGCCAACACTGATTGCTGCGGGGAGCAACATCCTGCTGTGTGCTCAAAAACATTGTGACTAGACAATATGATCCTTCTTCCTTTGGGTTTTGTCAAGCGTTTCAGAGTATTCTTGCCAAAATGATTGTTTAGTCTGATGATAAACATGGCATCACTCTGAAGCAGCACTATAATGAATGCAAACCATTTAGAAAGCACTAATATTCAGCAAGGTAAAGGAGAAAGAGAGACCAATAAAGAATGGCATTCTGCTGGTCACTGTTTGCATGGTCAAATACAACTAGATATAGTGTTGCAAAAACTATAAAGATAAAAATCAATATACTGATGTATTTGTAGGTAATAGGTATAGATAATAGTATTACATCATCAGTTAACTGGATGTCCATTATGAAGCATTTGTGGCCACCTCCACTAGGTCACACCCAGGAGGCTGGATCAAAGGTCTAGATCAAGTTTAGTATTCTTGCCAAGCTGTGACTTTTTAAATAATGTAACATTTGTAGATGCTGAATGTAGCCATCATATAGCTCTCTCGTTAATATTTAAGCAAACCTGTACAAGCAAGCATGTGATTATTCTAAATAACCACATGGAAACCAAAGGCTGACCATTTTGGACATAATATGGCCATCTGATAAGCTTTCATATTTTATCCCAAAATTATTTATTGAAACACAGTTTGGCATGTCCACAGATGTTACCAACACTGCTATACTAACCATTTCAAATAGTGACAGGAATTTTATGTAGTGTACTCTGATGAGCAGAGTGAAATACAATAAAACAGACCAATATGGTTAATAAATAAACATCAGCACTCTTGAAAACACCAGTCAGCCAATCAAATTAGTGGACCAGAACTAGATGCTGTGTAAAGATATTTATCCAAAGGACATAAATTCAAATTTTTTTTCTCCAATTTGTACTAACTAGGGCTGCCACGATTAGTCGACTAGTCACGACTTCGTCGACTACCAAAATCGTCGACAACTAATTTGGTAGTCGACACGTCGTTTGAAGCTTTGTAAGATCCTGAAAGACGCAGGATGAGTAGTAGGATTTAAGAGTGTAATACCGGAGTGAAA
>JAQLOM010169196.1:0-11444 GCA_030068315.1 Chrysichthys thysi | reverse complement strand
TTGAGGACTTGTGTGAAAATGTGATGTTTCAGGTCATATTTAAGCAGAAATATAGACAATTCTAAAGGGTTCACAAAATTTCAAGCACAACTGTACACATACAAGCAATTTGTGCTAATTTATATTACCAAAAAAGAACTCTCTCTGTTAAACATCTCTCTGTTGTCCTGAGAGTAATTGTCAGGGAGGTGTTTAGCTTGTAAGGCAACTAAATTAGATATTCATTGAGGCTTGTGTGTCTCAGTTCATTCAAAAGATCAGCTCAAACTGATTTTATTTGGAGGAGGCTCAGCAGATTGATTTATTATTAAACTATAAAAATACCTACCTCTTATTTATATAAAAAAATCTTTCTATTCTACAAGTGTTTGACATATGAAAGCCGAAATCTAAAATGTCTTGCTATAAAACCAAAAGGCTTGCTCTTTTGGTGTTTCTTCTTGCAACAAGAATCATTATTACTTATGTAAAACCTTAATTGAAGGTAACTGTGACTTTCTATGAATAGATATGTTTTGTTTTAGACAATTCTAAAGGGTTCACAAACTTTCAAGCACCACTGTAGGTCACGGGGAAAGCCCCGTCTAGTGCTTGCTGGGAAGGCGATCTCAGAGCCATCCACGTCAGCGCCGCATTCCTGTGACATGGAGAGGGAGGGGCCATGGGCTTCCCTCCCTCTGGGCAATCCCCTGGAGGATTTCCCCCTGGAGCAGATGCGAGACAACACTCTGAGACACGCATTTGACCAAGTGAGAGTAATTGATAGTCAAAATCTCCAGCCGGGTGCCGGGGCTTCCTCCCCATATTGCGCCATCATGAGAGAGCGATTCTATCGAGTGATGCAGGATGCTCACACCGGGGAGCAGGTCACCCATTTGTTTATTCCAAAGAGCCACCAGGAACTTATCTTCCAGGTGTCTCATTACAACATGATGGTAGGGCACCTCAGCCAAAATAAAACACTAGCCCATCTCATAGCCCAATTTTATTGGCCAGGCATTTGTGGTGATGTCCGCCGGTGGTGCGTGGCCTGTCACAAATGCCAGCCTGCGAGTCCGGTGGCCATTCCATGGGCTCCGTTGCATCCATGGGCTCCTGATTGAGACCCCCTTTGAAAGAATTGGACTGGATCTCATTGGGCCATTAGATAGGTCCACACAAGGGTATTGCTTTGTCTTGGTTCAAGTGGATTATGCAACAAGGTCTTCTCCAGACTCCAGCAGGCTAACCTGACCCTCAACCTCTGCAAATGTGTGTTCTGCAGACCTTATCCAAAGTTCCTGGGGCACTTGGTTTCTGACAAAGGGATTGCAGCTTACCTTGAGAAGACAAGTTCCATCAAAAAGTACCCAAGCCCTTGGACTGTCAATGAGTTTCAGAGGTTCCTAGGTCTGACTGGTTTGTCCAAAAAAGTGGTCCCAAATGTTCTCCGACATTGCTACCCCACTTTACCAGTTGTTGAGGAAGGGAGCAGCTTATACCTGGAGCAATGAGCACCAATGCAGCATTGAGCTTCTAAATTTCTGTTTGGTAAGGCCTCCCCTCCTAGAACACCTGCATCTTATCAAAACCATGTTGCCTGCAGACAGGCAAATGGTGCAAGCGAGACAGGGCTGGAGGTTGTTTTGTCTCAGATGCATGGGGACTTGGAAGTACCCATAGCTTATATGTCCCATTTGTTGACTAGAGCAGAGAGGAACTATTCAGTAAGAGGGAAGGAATGCATCGCTGTTGCTTGGATGGTTGAGCAGTGGTGCAGTTTCTTAGAGAGAGTTGCATTCGAGGTCTTCACAGATCATGCTGCTCCAGCACTACCATAACAAACTGTTAAGTGGATATTTAGGAAGGCTGAAGACATTGCTGCAGATTCTGGAAGTAACCTGGTGGCCCACCATTAGGAAAGACATGAAAAGCCACCTAAAAGTGTGCCAGATCTGGCCACACTACAAAATGTCTAATAATCCCCCAACAGGCCACCTTCAATCCATTGTTGTGGGAGAGCCATGTGAGATGTTGGTCAAAGACCTGATGGGGCCCTTCCCTAAAAGCAGCCATGGAAACACCATCCTCCTCATCATCATTGACTACTTCAGCAACTGGGTCAATTAATTCCACCCATATAAGAGTAAAGTGCCAAAGATCACCAACTTGCTGGTTAAAGAAATCTTCACATTCTGGGGACCACCAAAAATATATAGGCTCAGACCAAGTTAGTCAATTCACTAGACAGCTATTTAGGGAATTTTGTCAAACATAGATGTGATCAATAAATACACAACCAGCTATATTCTGCAGACCAATCTGACTGAAAGGCTCAACTTGCCACTCAAGACCATGAGTGCATTCTACATGCAAGAAGAACACCAGCGGTGGGATACCTCGTTAGTGGAGTTCCAATTTACCATCAACTTGGCTTACCAGGAAATCACCCAGCACACCCCAGCTCATCTTGCTCTTGGGAGACCCCTGCTGCTCCCTCACTGAGCAACAACAGGTCAGGGATACTGTCATGAAGAACTCCATGTACTCTGGGAATCTATTGAACTCTAAGGCATTGGTGAGCTTTTTAAAATCATTACACAGGGTCATAGTCACAAGGTCAAGCCCATAGGGCTTAGGAACAATGATGATGGGGCTTGACCAGGTACTGCTGGACACTTTGCTGATCATGTCCCACATTTGGGCCACCTCTGCCTCAGTAGCTTGATGGCAGGCTTCAGGGTCTCAGTATGGCTGCTGGCAATTCACCACTCCAGACAGCATTTTAATAAACAGAAATAAAAGTCAAGAAATTTCTCAAGTAATAGACCTATCATGGCAAAGAAACAATGGAAATCACTAAGAAAACTGGAGAGAATTTCTCTTTGAGTTTAATGCTTTGTTCTGTTAACATTCAGGTAGAATATTTCACACTGTTTCAAGCTTCATCACATTGGTTGATTCAAATATTATGAAATTAGTTTCCATCAGTCTTTAAAGCAGAACAATTTCTCTGAGCAATTCTTGAATCTATCTTTAATAATCATACTTTATTGATGATATCCTGATAAGGGTTGCATTTTTTTGTAGTGAAGCATCTTCTGATGCATAGCTAGGGCACATCTTCAGTGATGTACCTGAGGTCATTGGGTGTTTCAGGCCTTTCGAACATCAGACACCCTCTCTCAGGCGACCCAGCTGAGGTTGATCAGGCCTCAACTTGTGCCCTAGCAGCACTTGACCACGGATCTGCCCTCTTTATCCAAAGCTACCTAGAGGCTTTCTCTGCTGCCTCTGTGTTATTGTGGATGGCCCTTCTCCTTCTCCCTCCTGTGATGCTAAGTGCAGTGTAGGCTCTGCACAGAGACTGTCCGGCAAAGCCTCTGCATCCTACCTCCACAGGCAAGCACCTAGCCTTCCAGCCTTGTCTGTGGCAGTCTCTGACCAGGTTGTCATACTTCTCCCTCTTCCGCTCAAAGACCTCCTCCATGCATTCTTCCCATGGCACAGTGAGCTCCAGCATGACAACATTCTTTGTTGCCTCTGACACCAGCATGATATCAGGTCTGAGGGTGGTTTTAGCAACATGCTGGGGGAACTTAAGTTGGCTACCCAAGTCCACTGACAGCTGCCAATTCTGTCCAGTGTTGAGAAGTCCTGATGTTGCTTTCTGTGTTGTTCTTGGCTTCTCTCCAGCTCTGATGAAGTTGATGACCTTATTCATGGGTTTTTGCCTCCGAAAGTTGGTGATCCTGAGCATCTGATCATGACGCCATCGGTATCTGCCTTCCCCCAATGCTTTTGGGCAGCAACTTAATATGTGCTCCAGGGTCCCCTTTCTCTGGCAAAGGGGGCTAGCTGGTGTCTCAATCAAACCTCAGCAGTGCAGGTTGGATGGGCTGGGAAGTACATCATAGACAGCCTGCACCAAGAATTTGATGCGGTGTGGCTCTGCCCGCCATAGCTCAGCTCACATGATCCTCCTCTTCACAACTTGCTCCCATCTCATCCAAGCACCTTGCTGTCTCATCCCCACTGCTCTGCTGGATCTCTCCTCCTCCACCACTGCTGTCACCTCATTCTGGACCAGTTGCCTCTGCTCCTGTCCCCGAGCCTTATCAACATGGGGGGGTGGTATGGTTTCTAGTCCAGCCCTGCCTCTGGCCCCTGTTCCCACCAGAACTCTGTGGCGCAGTCGAGACTCTGCCTGCTCCACTGCCTTCTCCTTCTCCCTGCCAGTCTTAACTGCTACTCCTGCCCCGCATACTTTTGGGTCCACTGACTCGCGGAATTGCAACACCTCCCTTTGCACACAAGACCTTAAACTTCTCCTTGATGGATTTCAAGGGGAGAGTCAATTTGCAGGTGTTTCCATAGAGGGTGATGTTACTCAAGCTCGTCGGCAGTCCTAACCATCTCCTCAAGTAGTGACTGACTCTCCTTTCCAGATCTGAGATGGTGGTGATTGGGAACTCATAGAGGAGCAGAGGCCACAATATCCTTGGCAGAATCCCTTGCTGATAAATCCACGCCTTGAATTTTCCTGGCAGGCCAGTCTTATCCACCCCCTTCAGCCATTCATCTAGTTCTTCACAGGTGTTCTTGATGGGGGCTGTGTCCCTGAGGCTGCTGTCGAAAAACTTTCCCAAGCTCTTTATTGGCTTTTCAGAGATGGTAGGGATAAGTGTTCCTGTGATAGAGAACCAGAACTTGTCAGCCACTCTGTCCTCTTTCAGGACCAAGGATCTTGGTTTCGCTGGCTTCAATGACATCCTGGCCCATCCCATTAGCCTCTCCAGTCCCACTATGATCCATCTGCCTCTAGGCACTGACTCGGTAGTAACTGCCAGGTCGTCCATGAAGGTACGGATTGGTAGTTGGCGGATTCCAGACTTGGGCCCTCTGCACTCTGGTTCTGCAGATTTCACCAACATGTTCATTGCCAGTGCAAACAGGATCACTTAGATGGTGCAGCCTGTGATGATTCCCATCTCCAATCTGTGCCACTCAGATGTTGTTGACCCTGCTGAAACCCTCAGGCTGAAGTCACAATAGTAATCCAGGATGACATCTCTTACTGCAACTGGGACATGATGCCTCTCCAGGGTTTCAAAAACCAACTTGTGAGGCATTGAGCCATAGGCATTGGCCAGATCTAGCCACAGCACCACCAGATCACCCTTGTTATCCCTTGCCTCTCTGAGGAGCTGGGTGACCACGCCCGTATGCTCTAAACACCCGGTACCCCGGGGATGCCGCCTTTCTGCACAGCAGTGTCAACGTACCCATTCATGAGGAAGAAATCTGCCAGTCGCTTGGCTACAATGCTGAAGAAAATCTTCCCTTCAACACTGAGGAGCGAAATTATTCTGAATTGGCTGATATTCTTGGAGTCCTCCTCTTTAGGAATCCATACCCCCTCTGCAAACCGCCACTGATGCGCTATTCTCCCCCTTCTCCAGATGACCCTCAAGGTCTTCCAAAGCTGGTGTAGCAACTTGGGACAGTGCTTATAGACTTTGTAGGATGTTCTGCTTGGTCCTGGTGCTGACCTGGACCTTGCTTTCCGCACCACCTCCTGAACTTCTTTCAGAAGCGGCTCCCTCAGATCGAAGGCCTCTGCCGGCTCTGGTGGTGTTATCACAGCCTTGCACTGTCCTAACTCTTGGTCTCGGGTGGGGTTGCTGAAGGTGTTGTGGGGGTGTTTGTCATTTCTGTCCGAGAAGCCCCTTCAAGAAGGCGAATGGATTGTTGATATAGGCCGTCCGCTTCCTAGCCCACTCCCTCCACCGCCTCCTGTGATGTTCTGCTCTGCACGGGATTAGGAGCTTCTTCCTGAGAACGAGACAGAGTTCTGCAAGTGTTGCACACTCCTCTTTGCTGACTGCCTTGTGCTGTTTCTTCAAGGCTTTCAGTTCTTTCCTGATGTTGTGGATTTTTCCCGCCCTCTTGTTCTTGGTATAAGGCTGCCTGGCTGCCCTTTCCTCCTCAACCCCAAACCTCTTGGCAGCCATGCTCACTATGATGGTTTTCATAGTATAGAGCCTCCTATCAACCTCCCCTTTGGCTGTTGCCTCCAGCACCTTGTCTGTATCCTAGTCATACTTCTGCCACTCTGCTGTTTTTGAGGCTTGGGGCCATCTGATCCTTCTCTTCTCAGACTGCCTGTTCGGAGTGCCTGCATGCACCACTTGGAGGCTCTGTGGGGTGCTTCATTGTGGTGCCTGCAGACGCTCCTTGCATTTCATCTTTGATGGATCCTTTGGCCCTTCTCATTCTTGCAGATCTTTCCACACACGCACTCTCTATTCATGCATAAACTAGTGGCCTAGTCAAGATGGTGGAAAAAGCTGCAGCTTAAAAAGGTAGATTCAGGCTCATTTTCTAGAAAGATGAACATGGTGGAAAACTTCCAGATACTCCTTTAGACATTACATCCATTATATATCATTAAGCTATAACGAGCGTTTTTGCTGTGTGTTATTCAGATTCAGAGTAAACTTTTTTCAGAGCACCCAGCTTATCCACAGGATTACCAGGAATCTTCACTGTAATTGTAAAAAAAAGTATCTGTTTAATTTACAATAAATACTGGCAGCTGTGGTTTACCAGTCCTTCACTGTAAAAATAAATATGGTGACACTGTATAAGACATTATGCTATGTTTTTTTGGCAAAAGTACATTTCATAGTTGAGAACCATTGTTTGTTTACAGTAAATTTCTTTTAAACTTACATTGTAAACCTGTTTATGGTCATTTGCTTTAAAAATAAACTGTTAAACTATTTTAAAAACAACAGACATACCTTAAACCTAATTATGGTCTATCTCAGTGACAAACACAGTAAAACTGCATGATATGTTATGGTATTTTATTGCACAGATCAACTGGCAAGGTCAAAGTTCACTTCATCGTCATCAACAACTGTGTAGCAGTACAGAAACAGCATTCTTCCTTGAGCACAGTGCACATATAACATCATAAGTTATCCAAGTACAAATTTTACCTAAAGTGCAGACAGTGGACTTTAGACATTAGGCCTACAGTGGGGGAATAATTTGATCCCCTGTTGAATTTGCACATTTGCTCATTTACAAAGAAAATAATAGCCTCTAATTTTTAGGGTAGTTATATTTTAATGGAGAGAGACAGAATATCAACCAACCCTGCCCCCCAGGAAAAAAAAAACCCATTACAGTTAAACATTGATTTGCATGTCATTGAGAGAAATCAACATTTGATTCGCTACAACCTAGCCACAAATTGGCCCCTATGGCACACAGATTACAATCAACCAAATAAATTAATTAATCACAGATACTCCTGATGTCAACTTATCTGTATAAAGCACACCTGCCCACAGAATCAATTTATTACATTTCACCCTGTGCACCACCATGGGCAAGACCAAACAGCTGTCAAAGGACATCAGGAACAAAATGCTAGACCTACACAAGGCTGAAATGGGCTGTAAGACCATCAGCAAGAACCTTGGTGAGAAGGTGACAACTGTTGGTGTGATTATTCAGTAATGGAAGAAATATAAAATGACCATTAATTGCCCTGGGTCTGGAGTTCCATGCAAGATCTTGCCGAATGGGGTGAGGATGATCATGAAAAAGGTATGGGATCAGCCCAAAACTACACAGGAGGAGCTTGTTAATGATCTGAATGCTGTTTGTACCACAGTCACCAAGAACACCACTGGTAACACATCATCATCATCTTCTTCTGCTTATCCGGGGGTTGGGTCATGGGGTAACAGCCTAAGCAATGAGGCCCAGACTTCCCTCTCCCCAGCCACCTACTCCAGCTGGGAGACATAGTCTCTCCAGCATTTCCTGGGTATACCCCGGGGCCTCCTTCCAGTTGGGCATGCCTGAAACACCATGCCAGAGAGGCATTTAGGAGGCATCCTTATCAGATGCCCAAGCCACCTCAATTGGTTCCTCTCAATACAGAGGAGCAGCAGCTCTACTCCAAGTCTCTCCAAGATAGCCAAGCTTGTCACCCTATTTCTAAGGGAGAGCCCTGCCACCCTGTGATGGAAACACATTTCAGCCACTTGTAACCGTGATCTTGTTCTTTTGGTCACTACCCAGAGCTCATGACCATAGGTGGCATTGCTAACATACTACATCATAATGGATTTAAATCTTGCAGCTCACACAAGGTCCCCCTGCTCAAGTAGGTACATGCACAGGCCTGTCTTAAGTTTGCCAGTGAATATCCAATTGATTCAGAGAGGGCTTGGGAGAATGTGCTATGGTCAGATGAAACCAAAATCGAGCACTTTGGGAGCAATTCTATCCGCTGTGTTTGGAGGAAGAGAAATGCTGGAAACATTACACTTTGTTTTTCTGCTAAGAGTACAGGACAACTTTACTGCATTGTGAGGCCAATAGATGGGACCAGAACCTCCTTCCCTCAGCCAAAACACTGAAAAAGGATCTTTCAGCATGTCAATGACCCAAAACGTAATGCCAAGGCAACAAAGGTGTAGATAAAGAAGAAGCACATTAACCCTGCTCTGGTACCATGAAAAAAGTCATATTCTTGGTACCATGGGGTCATGCAAATGTCTCATTTAAGTTTCTTATACTGTGATTCTGAATTTATGTAACTCATGACATATGGTTAAAATACTGCTCTTTTACTCCTGTTTGGATAATTTCCAAATAGGACTACATTGACATTTAGGAAGTCATAGGTTGTTCTCTAATTTTGATCTCCAGTGTATGTTGTCTGGAATAATGAGCTGACAACAGGAGGAAATGGATGCCATTGGATGGCAAATGGATGCCACTGATGACAAGACATCAAGAAGATGCCCCGCCAGGATTAACTGATGAGAAATGTCTCAGACAGCAGAAGACGGAGGATGGTAAGTAGGAAGAGTAAGCTTCATGGAAGACCAAGACCCCATGGAATGTACCACCAGCAGATAGAGGAAGTGGCTGACATCAAGAAATCCCACCAGTGGACAGAAAATGCAGTCCTGGAGGACAGCACAACGAACACGGCAGCACAAGAATAGGCCCCAAGTACTAGATCTGACACTGACACTGTGGGGGCACTGTGGGCATACTGTGGACAAACTGTGGACACACTGTGCACTGTGCATATTGTGCCCTAGAGTGGGGATGTGGGCATATTGGGTTACCTTAGCAACAACCTAGAAACATTGCATCAGCCAATTGTTGCATACCAATTCATACCTTGAAACAGCTTGGCAACCACCAATTGCACACTGTGGGCACACTGTACATTGCGCATATTGTGCACTAGTGTGGGGGTGTGGGCATATTGGGTCACCTTAGCAGCAACGTAGAAACACTGAATCAGCGATTCATTGCATCTTAATTTATACTTTGACACAGCCTAGCAACCACCAAGTGCACCCTTGCAACCTCTACACATACCCTAGCAACTGCCTACCGTACTCTAATAACCACCTAATACACCTTGCAACTGTACGGTACACATCAGCAACCAACTAGTTCACGTTAGCAAATGGAACACCTTGTGCACCTTAGTAACCACCTAAGAATACCTTATCAACTGCCTAGATGACAACAGCAATCACATATAAGCCATAGCAATAATCCAAAAACACCCCTACAACCACCTAATAAACTCTGGCAACCACAAGAGTGTGCATGTGCTAGCTCTGCGGCACAGCAATCATATTACTTTCATATTGTTATTTATTTGTTAGTTTTCCATTGAATAACATACAATAAGAGTCAGATTAGACCAGTACTTACATATTCCATAAAATGATCCTAAATCACAGTCTTTTTAAATATATATATTATATATATTTATTTATTATATATATAAAGATATATACTTTGCAATCAGTATTATTTGCCAAACATATGCCATATATCAACTTATTTCTGTAGAAAGGAAGGTTTTTGCCAAAAGGTAAAAGAGTTTTTACCTTAAGCATAAATATACACAAAGTCTGTAATTTAGACAGAATGATACTGTTAATTTTAAACATGTTACTTGCTTGGGACATGGTTGTATTGTTCCCATTAATTTTATGAAAATTTCATATTTTCAAAGTAAAATTGTATGTTTTCTACTTATTAACATTTTAAAATTTTAATTTTTGTACCGGTTTTAGATTTATGGCAGTTCAATGTTGTAGCTTTGTCGTGGCCTTAGGGAAAGAGTCGTTGGGTGCCAGACACCCACAAGAGTGTCAAAAAGATAAGAGAATACCAGAAAGGCCACTACTGCTAACCAGACTTGGTTTTTTAATACACAGACACTATTTCAATAAGGGATATAAGGAAGCATGACATAGGATATAAAGGGCATTTGTGATCATGACAGGATTTATAACACATAAGAATATAACACAGTCACAATATTCACACACAGAGAAAATATATAGAATAGCTGAGGGCAATAAGTCACAACATATAGGCACACAGGCAAGCATTCAAAACAACACAAAGCCCCACAGGGTAAACGACAGTCTCGGTATATCAACACAGTCTATTTACATACTGCCCATAGAAAGAGGAATACTTCTGGTGAGTCAGTGCATTCACTGAAGGAAAGTATTATTTGAGTTAGTTGCATGAAGGGAGAAGAGAAAAAGAGAGAGGAAAAGGTGAGCAGCATGTGTTGGCTCTTAGAGAGGCTTAACTCCAACTCCGTAAAGAAGTTCCCTAATGCAAAGCGCTAGCGTACCTTAGCTGAGATGGGCGCTGAGTAGCATAGCGTAGCATAGAACGGAAGAATATAGCGTAGGATAGCCAGAGTAGGACAGGAATAAGAAAGGTTAGACAGGTCCTCCTGCACGCTCATCCTGCTCAAGACCTATGCTGATCCTTGGGGTGAGATTCCACTGATGATAGCACTGGGAAATAGACTGCACTTAGCAAATAGCTATGAGTGATGAAGCGCGCGCAGTAACCTGGCAACAAAGCCAATACACACACCGGAAACATCCGCTTCACTAAACAAGTAAAACAAGCTCACCTATATTGCATGAAGACCTCCCACATAGCCAATCACATCTCGTGCAAGAAATTTATTGAGGAAAAATAAACCAAGGTACGTTCTTTAGAAAGTATTTTCCTCTAGGGGAAAAAATAATAATAAAAAAAAATCCATTACACAGGGCGAGGCCAGGTGCAGGCTCCTTGATCTCCGCCACAATGTATCTACGACAGTGATATATGTATTTCTACAGCGCTAATAAAATTTGAGTTGAGTTGAGTTGTTTCAAGCCAGCCCCATCTGCTCATTTCACATGAACCATTAGCATGTTGCAGTGTATTATGATAGAGAATTATTATTTGGCACACTTATGCACTGGGCTGAGTGGTTGGAGCAGCAAGAAGGTCCTGGGTTCGGAGCAGGTGCCTTTCTGTGTGGAGTTTGCATGTTCTCCTCGTGTTCGTGTGGGTTTCCTCCGGGTACTCCGGTTTCCTCCCACAGT
>JAQLOM010169148.1:0-11449 GCA_030068315.1 Chrysichthys thysi | reverse complement strand
AAAAAAAACCACCTCCACGTGGGCTACATTTAAAACGATTTCCGAAGTGCCTGTCATGCTTCAAAGCTGATGTGGATTTTATGGGAAGTCATTTTAAATAAATTCAGACCAGAAAAACAGAAATGCTTTCAGAACAAATCGGCCTGCATTTTCGTCATCCTGGTCCTTTTTTTAAATAAAACCTACAACTGTTCACAGCCGTAGACAAAATGAAAGATTTGAGGATGTAATTATGGATAATGTGATGAATGATGTCACGTTGCTGAGAGATCACAGATTTAACTTAAAAAAAAAAAAAAAAAAAAAAAAAAAAAAAAAAAAAAAAAAAAAAAAAAAAAAAAGGTGCACACTGCTACCTGCCCTCTTCCACATACAGTACGTAAGCCCCCCCCCCCACCGTGTCTGAGAGCATGGCCAATTTTACCCTCTTAAAAGTCCCAGTCCTTGAACGTAACCCAACAGCCTTGATGAGATTTTTGTCCCAAATTTCTACCCCATTTTTCCCTCCAGTCGAATAACGAGGAGGGAAAAAGCAAAGCCCTCCTTACTGTCCCTTTATATATTTATAATATATAAATGTGTGTCAGATATAAATATAAAGTGCGTTAGTTTAGTCATGATATTTAGGGTTGATGTTGATATTATATAATCTTTTCCACGCTGGATTTAAAGTTCACCCTCGTCCAGACGTCCATGTCCCTCTGCACACAGCTCTATGCTCTCGGCGGAAAGGTCACGCTACGAGGAACGCACGCTGACACCCGGCTGCCAAGCTTGTGCATGCGCCAAGACACTTTGCAAGTCAACGCGAGTTTAAATGTCACATCCGTGACACTCAAACCGCCCGACGTCTGGCTTGTGGACTCGGTAAAATACAGCCCGGCTCATCGTCCGTCCCGAGGTGGTTCGCTTCTACAAAAAAAAAAAAATAAAATTTAAATATCTGCTCCTTCAGACGGTACTTTAAAACCGATGAGAAATACATACACATTCACATGAAATCACTCTGTTGCTAAAGGATTACGGTCATGTGATCGATTCAAGGCTTGGCGTACGGGAATTATCCTACCCCGCAAACACACACACTCTGAGTTTCTATTAGAATAAAACCGAAAGAGTGTAACAGTGCCCTGGGGGCACGCCTGATGTGTGCGAAGCGAGAAACACATGCTTAATGACTGCGTGCGTCATATCTCCTGACTGCATTACGAGTCAGAGCAGTAAATCACAGGAATTCGTACCCGCGTTCAGATGTAGGTCCCGCTGGGGTGTATTTTTAGCACCACGCTGAGGATTAGAGCTTTGTCTGAGGAGGAAAAAAAATAATCATAACCTAGAAGTCTGGACAAGTTGGTATTTAGGAAGCTGAGATACAAGAATAACTTATGGCAAGACAGTGGGATAGTCAGCGCGTTCACACCGATTGCTGTTAAACCGGACAGCTACAAATAAACTGAGAGGTGAAACCTGCGCATCCTGCTTATTATTGAGATGCTCGTTCCCCAGAGTTATGCTAAACATAGCAGGCGTGACAGGAACTTGCCTTGCACAGCAAGACGGGGGAAGTTACGTTTTTTGTTTACAAAAATAGATCATATCTCGATTGAGACACGATAAATAACCTACCCATCGGTACATCTTCCTCAGAAGGAGCTAACGTCCCGCGCATGAGGTCATCATGACTGACAAGCGGTCATTACTCCTGATCATAATCGTTATCATGAGATACATACATATTAAAAAACCTGATTTATTAGAACGTTATTGGGGAAATTTTTCTTACACTGTTGTCTGGTTGATGTCCAGGTTTTGAGTTTTGTGGCCTTACTACAAACAAACAAAACCAGCCAAGCAAACGCTTTTCTCAGAACTTGTTTACGGCCAAAAACCTGACGTCTTGTAACTATAAACCCGCGTTCGTCCTATGGTTTGTCAAATACTTCGGTGCCGAGCGCAGGATTTTGGCAGCATTTCGGGATTGCTACTTGTTGTGCTGTACGAGACGATTACACACAATCCAAGATCCTCTAACGATAGACCTGTGATCCAGGAAAACTGCCACGTGTCAAATTTCTCCCCCAATCCGCTCCCATTTGATCCACCATTCACACCCACTGGTTACCCAACGCTCCTGATTTACACACACACATAGGTTTTTGACTCGCTCAGAGGACGGTGCTGTCCACCCTCTTCTGCATACGTGCTCTCAGGAGACACCCAGGATTGGCTGAGAGCGAAAGGAGGAGACAGACACTATTCCCCTTCCACCCAGAGCGCACGGCCGCTTCAGCTCACTTGTACTCGTCAGGTTTTCACCCTTGCGATCTCTGGACGTTTCCCCAATCTTGCCACTCCGGAGACGGGATTCTTTTTTTTTCCCTTTTCCCCCTCCGCCCGTTAACAATCGTGCCGTTTCACCGCGACCAAATACGTAGCCGTCCGGGATCTTAAATTGCGACTCGCAACATTCTTTACGACATGCGGTTTTTATTCTGCGACGATAGGAACAAGAAAAAGAACACAAGCTGGACTTTTAAATAAATAAATAAGTAAGTAAGTAAATATAAATAAAAATGTATTAAAATCATGCCCGTTGCAACGTGACATTTGTCCTAAAATTCTCCTGAAATTTAACAGCTTAAACAGGTTTTGTTGTTGTTGCTATATGGTTAGAATGAGAGTAGAGCGACATACCTGTGGGCAATTATTCCTGTTCCTGAAATGAATGAAAGTCTCCCTCTGACGGCACTGGCCTTTGAGTATTATTATTATTGTTGTTAATCCGGTTTTATCGAGTGATCCGATATTAAGGATACCGTCAGCGGGGTATCGCTCGGTTCCAGTTCGGGTCTTCACTCCTCCGTTCCGGACGCGGAGATGCGCCGTCGCCGCCGCCTCGGTAACCTTTCCAGACCTTCCTCCGACCGGCCGAGCTGCTCAGATATCCTCAACATGTGGTCCGAGTGGAGACTGTTAGAAAAACTGAAAAACAGCCTGGAAGAAGGAAAAGAAAACAGAGTCAAGTGCGCGGTTTCCGTTCACACCATCCGGAACCGACGGAACGCACAGAAACACCGCTCCGCGCGCGCCTGCTGCTGCTACTGCTTCTCTTATTTTCTTCCGAAACACCGGATGTCTGACGTCACTTGATTGCCAGTTCGTTTGAATCAATGAGAGAAAGCCAGAGGAGGAGAGTGGCGTCTCAGGGAACCAATCAGCATCGACAAAGGGGAAAAAAACCCCAAACAAAACAAAAACAAATCAAACTAAAGAAATAAATTAATTAAAATAATAAAACATGAACAAGAGTAAAGCAGTTATTTTAGATAAATAAAAATAATAATAATTAAATGCACATAAAGTACAATGTACTTTATAAGCAAATTTCAATATTGCCTTTTCCCAATGCTGGTGTGTGAGTTCTGTTTTTGTTTGTTTGTTTGTTTGTTTGTTTGTTTGTTGTATTTTCCAACACCGGAAAGAGCGATTTGCGTTTTGTGGCTTCTCGATAATTTGACAAGTGGCCATTTTTTGTGCTGTTAGCTTCTCAGGAAAGAGAAAGAAAAACAAAAAAGAAAAAAAAAAACAGGCTGGTGAGGGAAAGAGGGAGGGAAAGTTTATAGTTGATGATACCAGAACTTAACTGGTTTTATGGACTTTCCACAGTATTAAATGTAACTATAAACAGATAAAAACATGACATGTCATTCGTTAAGAATTATTATTATTATTTGCAAGAAAATGCCATTGTTGACATATTTCTATGGTAAAATGTCTGGACATGTTATTGTAAAATAATGCACTTCCGGGTGTTAATCAGTTAATCAATATTTGTGTCAGGTCGCATCACAGCTGCTCGTCAATCAACGGGGCACATAATTAATATCTAAAGTACGTTATGTTGGGTTTAATCAGAGGAAGACCCTCTGTCGACCTTTCCAATATGGCGGACGCGTCAACGTTCCTCCATAGAAGATAATAGACGAGGATACTTCCGCGTCTACTTTTTTTTTTTAATAAATGGCCAATCGCTATCGAGTAGGAGGTGGGGTTTGTTGGAATGTGGGTTCAGTGTTTTCTTCCGGTATTGGTGCATTACGTCACCGTGTAAAACGTCATCCCATGCGGTTTCTGATAACCATTTCTATTAAATGTATAAATCTACTAAAATTAACTGTACAAAAATACTGACCCACAGTCGGAAATGAGTTCTCAGAAAGGCGTCGCGTCTCGAACCCGAGGCCAGAAATATCAAAACACCACCGCGTTTAAGAATGATAAATACGGCGCGAGCCCTCAAGTGAAGGTAAGCGCCTAACATGCTAAGCTAGCCCCGGAGCTAGCATGTACACCACTTTGTCCGTTTCAGCTAATGGTTTATTTTTGCCTTGTTTTTTCCTCTGCTCAGAAAGCCAACGCCAAGGTGCACGACGGTGTGTGTCAGCGCTGTAAGGACATCCTGGACTGGAAGGTCAAATACAACAAATACAAACCTCTCACCCAGCCTCGCAAATGGTGAGACTTTTATTTTACAACATGCGCGCGAGGGGACTTTTATTATTAATCTGTTGCAAAATCAAATAAACTAGGACGTAATGTTACCACACAGTTTATAGCGTTACCATACCATAGTGACCACACAGCGCATAGCCTCATCATAGGTACCTCGTAGTGTTACCATAGTTACCAAATAGCTCATAGGTTTCTCAGATTTTTTGTTTTGTTTTGGTTTGGTTGTTTGTTTTTTGGCGTGGGCGGGGGAGATTTGTTGCTCAGATTATTTTGTTTGTTTGTTCTTTTGTTCTTTGGGAGTATGTGATGCTCAAATAATTTGTTTGTTTGTTTTTATTTTGTTTTGTTGTTTTTTAGGGGGTGATGCTCAAATATTTTGTTTTTGTTTTGTTGTTTTTTTGTGGGGTGTGATGCTCAAATAATTTTTTGTTTGTTTTGTTGTTTTTTGGGGGGGAGATGTGATGATCAAATAATTTTTTTTGTTTGTTTTGTTTTGTTGTTTTTTGGGGGGATGTGATGCTCAAATATTTTTTTGTTTGTTTTGTTGTTTTGGGGGGATGTGATGCTCAGATAATTTTTGTTTGTTTGTTTTGTTGTTGTTTTTTGGGATATGATGCCCAAAAAAAATTTTGTTTGTTTGATTTTTGTTTTTTTGGGGGTTTGATGCTCAAATAATTTTTTGTTTGTTTTGTTGTTTTTTGGGGTTGTGACGGTCAAATAATTTTTTGTTTGTTTTCGTTGTCTTGGGGAGAGAGATGTGATGCTCAGATTAGTTTTTTGTTTGTTTGTTTGTTTTGTTGTTTTTTTGGGGGGGCTGTGATGCTCAAATTATTCTGTTTGTTTGTTGTTTTTTAGAGGGAGATGTGATGCTCAGATTTGCTTTTTGTTTGTTTGTTTGTTTTGTTGTATTTTTTGTAGGGGGGATGTGATACTGAGGAAAAGGTGCTACACTGAAAAGCACAACCTTGAATGCATTGCAGTAAATCATGACAGGGATTTCCCTGATCTTGTCCCTCCTCCTTGCTGAAAGGAAGCCAACAATATCGAATAACTCCTTGGTCTTTTTCTGTATGACACTTTGGTAATGTTTTAGAGTCATCAGCAGCTCTTTCAGGTCCTTCTGGTCTTTTCTGGTTAGAGCCACGCCCCCGAGTACAGCTCAGAACGCTGGTTGGAATGTGACTTCATTTCACCATGGCACGTGTGCAGCACAGTGATGAAAGTGAAATCGCATGCATTTCTGACATGAAGGCGCTGTTAATTGCTTGAAAATGCATTCCTCTGCTGAGAACTCATGCGACTTAAATGTAAGAAATGCAGTGATTGTTTTGCAGTGCGATCTGTGTATCACTTGGTAGGTTTGCAAAGGTATTTATTGAGGATATTTTCTAACTTGGTGTGGAGAATAATATGATCTTTATCAGAACAGAGCGGTTTGTTATCTGCATGAGAAACAGGTTTTTCTGTTCTGAGATCTAAGATTGATGATACAGAGTAATTAATATGGCGATATGAGGGGTTAAATAAACATAATCCTAAGGAATATTAACATGCCAGTGCTCTGTCGCCCTCCAGTGTTAAGTGCCTGCAGAAGACGGTGAAGGATGCGTACTACATCATGTGTCGGCCGTGTGCACTCCAGCTGCAGCTGTGTGCCAAATGTGGGAAGAGTGAAGAGATGGTCATTCCGTGAGTATCTAACAGCTGCAGGCCTGAATAAAAAAAAAAAAATTCAGCACCTTTTGTCAAAGAAATGACTTGCCAAAGGTACTGCTGTAAACATAGAACTATTGCTGCACAGCTATGTTGCTGGTAATGAAAGTAAAAGACAATAAATAATACAAAACCATAGACAAAAAAATAAAATGCCTGAAGGGATGTAAGACTATATATGCAAGAAATGTGCATTAATACTGAGTTGTTGAGAGAAAATTTAGCGAGTATGTGCAAATGTTGCAATAGTATAAATAGACTGAAGCCTGTAGAGATTGAACAGTAGTGACTGTACATCAATACCAACTACACGCTGTCCCGAAAGTCGCCATAGACAAGGGAACGTAACATTTTTATAAACAAAACATTCTCTACATATTTGCCATTTCTCTGCAATCACACATGGAGTCGTCCAACCCGTTAACGATTGTGATAACACATCTAGTGTTGTGCATGCAATTGCACTTCAGTGAGTTCCTAAAGGCTTTCTGAAAAATGGGTAAAATTAAGCAAGTATGTAAAATTTGGAAGAAATTTTGCTAAAAAGTGTTAATTTCCCTTATGAATGGAGACATTAGGGACACTGTATAACAGTAATTATTATACATTAATGCCGATTGTGACTAATGACTATACAGCCACACTGACAAGAACAGTAATGACTATATGTCGGTACCAAATATAACAGTAAGGACTATAATGGTAGTCCCCAGGTTACGATGGAGGTGCGTTCCGATATCCCCATCGTAAGTGGAAAATATTGTATGGTGAACCACTGCTTAGCCTGGCCTACCGAGGAGTCTTTTCCTGTAGGAGCCATGCTGGGGTGTTTAGAAGACATGAATTAAAATTAGCTCTTGAAGCACACAAAAAACATGAGCTAATGCGCTGTACAGTACACAGATACACAAGTTAACTCTGTGAGTTGCGGGAGCGAGTGAGGTATCACTCAAGGTGAGAGATGAGAGGTGAGAGACATCCGGGCATCATCCGTGTACATCCGGGCATCGTCTGAAAGTATCGTACGTCATACACTGTTACACTGCCTGCCCACGAATTTTAAATATTTTCAGTGTATTAAGCAAACAATTTTTAGCGTATCACAGTCATCATAAGTTGGACTACAATAGTGATGACTCCGCGTCACTACCGACTACGACAGTGATGACTCCGCGTCACTACCGACTACGACAGTGATGACTCCGCGTCCCTACCGACTACGACAGTGATGACTCCGCGTCCCTACCGACTACGACAGTGATGACTCCGCGTCACTACCGACTGCGACAGTGATGACTCCGCGTCACTACCGACTGCGACAGTGATGACTCCGCGTCCCTACCGACTACGACAGTGATGACTCCGCGTCCCTACCGACTACGACAGTGACGACTATACGTCAGTACCGATTACGACAGTGATGACTATACGTCACTACCGACTACGACAGTGATGACTATACGTCACTACCGACTACGACAGTGATGACTCCACGTCACTACCGACTACGACAGTGATGACTCCATGTCACTACCGACTACGACAGTGATGACTATACATCAGCTGCAACTATAACATTAATGACTATACCTTAATGGTAATGACTAAAAATCAGCAGTATCTATAAAAGTAATTACTATACATGAACACTAATGACTATATATTGATTCCATCTATAACTGTAATGGTCATACATTAACAGTAATGACTGTGTATCAGTGCCACTCCTAACAGTAATGAAAGAGTGCAGATTTAACAGAGTGATGGAGTATAGACTGGGCAGACAGAGGTGAGGTTTGGGGCCTTTAAACCTAAAGGTATTTAAAGAGACAGGAGTTGGAGTGAGTTGAGTCCTGTGATGGTGTTTCTGAAGTGTCTTGTTTTAGTCAAGCATCTGAATCATTTGGCAGAAAGCTGTAATACAAGGTGTGCTACGAGGAAGGTGTGGGAGGACGCATTTTAAGCTGGATGTATCTGATGAACAGGGATTGCACTAATGAAAGATCATGTCTGATTAATTTTGGGGCCTGACACACAATCTGTTCACGTTTACTCCTGGTGTGTGAGTCAGTATTGGTATAACTGACAGTCCCTGAGGATGACAGGATGCTTTGGATGACTTTCCCAGAATGAGGCCAGTTGACTGATGTGCCAGATGGCCAATCACAAGCTTTGTCCCTCAGTAAACACATGAAATGATTGTTTACCTACCACTATCTTTGAGGAATAAAGCACTCAAGCATGCTCTCATAGGAAAGTTTCTTATTCTTCCTCTTATTCCTTTTTCCATTTTCCTCTCGATTGAATAATTAGTTGGTGTTTTGGGGTATTTTTAACATCACAAAAGGTTTGATGATGAGCTGACGGTGACGGGTGGAATCAGTTGTGTTAGAAACGCTGGAGAAGTGCTGCGATGTGTATGTAAATGCCTCTAGTGGATACATTGTGTATTGCATTTATTAAAGTTAGTGCTGTCTGTTCAGCTGACATCAAAACACTGTCACTGGCTTAACTGTTTTTCATGATCATATCATAGATGCTTTTCTCACATTAGTTGGTTTTAAAAAATTCAAGGCGGGATTCCTCGTCACAACGTGTGTGTGTGTGTGTGTGTGTGTGTGTGTGTGTGTAAGCAGTTGTTTTAATTAGATGTTAGTGAGAGTTTATAGTCATTATGACGTTTTGCTGTTGCAGGCTGGATAAAAAGGAAGAAGAGGAAGTGGAGGCAGAAGAGCCAAAAAGAAGCAGGAGGAGAAAAACGCAAGATGCCCGCCAAACAGATGAGGAGGATGATTTGGATGATTTTGGTGAAATGGACAGCGATTGCGAGTCTGAGGAGACGGAAAAATAAGGCGACATCGTGTCCTGAAGTAATGAACCTCAGCCACGTTTTATCAGAAACGAAAGACATTTAAGTGGTTTAGCATTCATTGCTAAAACAAGGAAAGTTTAAAAACTGTTATGTCTGCCAATAATAAGTAAAAGGTTATGTGTATTTTGAAAGACAATTTTGTACTCATGAGCTCACAAGTGACTAAATTCATGCACAGAGCTGAGCAGAGTGTTAAGAGTTTGTTAATTGTTTGATTCCTAAAATTACAACATCTTCTCAACTCTTGAATCACCGTATCCCATGACCGGTCTTACAGAAAAAAGATTGTCATCATTTTCATACAGATTTTCTCGTACTTAGATTTTGTCCTCTGTGTTCTGTAAATTGTTCCAGTATAAAAAAGGGACGCTTCTGATTTCTGACTGCTGTTCTGGTTTCATGAAACAAGTTATTCGAATGCTGGAATTATCATATATCTCATGCCAAATGTATCAAATCAAAGCAAAAGAATGAACACCGATGCCTGCTTTTTTTTTTTTTTTTTTTTTTTAATTATCTAAGAGCTATATTTAAATTTGCATACAGATGGGAAAAAATGTACGAAGGCATGCCGTGATGTAATGCGCGATCCTGAGGATTTCCCTCATGACAGGATGTGATGACTTTCATTCGCATTTCAGCAGATTCGATCTATTTTAAGCAAAAGCCACTGCCTTGTGATTGTTTGGGGAAACTCGGAAGAAGCCTCATGACTTAAAAAAAAAAAATCAAACCTGGAGATGTTATCCAAGTTTTTAGATCTAGGTATGAGATTTCTTACATCTCATGAATTTCTAAAAAAAAAACAAAAAACAAAAAAAAAAAAAACCTTAATCCATATCAGCAAACGTCTAAAAAAAAAAAAAAAAAAATCAGTTTACGCAAAGCATTTACAATATGCAAGTTCCATAATGCATTATTAGAATAAGCGTAATTGGAATGCTTTGTGCTTTTTGTGAATTGCTGTTAATCCCATAATAATAATAATAATAATAATAACAAGCCATAAAACTGTTGATGGATGTAAAAGAGGTTCATTAGGAGAGACACTCTGTTTAGTCCTGCCGTTGGAACTCATTCACCTTGATGACATACAAATCATTATTTGTATCGCCTTATATCAGAGTCTGATGTTTAAGGAAAACTTTTATCAGGCTCCACATACAGTTAGATCAGTGGTTAATGTTTGCCTTTAACAGCCTATCTTAACCTTGATTACAAACTGCAAAGATGATCAAAGTTCTGCTTCAGATTTAAGATCTTGTATCAGCTGGAGATATTTATATAAGGCTGGGAGATGTTCCTGGATGATGAATAAGCAATTGACATATTTGCCAGTACCCTGAAAATGTTAATGATCAACTTCTTTCCATCCACTGGCTGCCTGTGTCATCATACCTTTATTCCAGATTCAAGTTTATGATTTGGCAAATCATTAAAAAAAACATCAAAACAAACAGCCCTCCAGAAAACAACACACACAATCCGGTGAAATGTAACCAGCCATAATACATAATCGCACCATACATCATTTTAATGTGATATTCAATATTACTTTGAAAACTGTACCATTCACGTCATTCCTTCTTCCCTTTTTCAGTTTCAGTGGGTCCGATAGCTTGTACTGCCTAACACAGCAGTCGAAACCCTTTTACAACTTTGTTTGTACTAATTACGGTGACTCATCTGACAGCTGCAAAGGACGCATGTGTTTTTACCCATCATAGTCTGATAAAACACACGTGTTTACCTTGGTTCCATTCTACTATATCAGTGAAGTGCTAAATCCTCCTGGGTCTAAACACTTTTCTCTTATCACAGAGTAAAAAAAACCCAGTTAGCTCTATATTAGCTCCATTAGCTAGCATATGAGTCTGGAATATTCCATTTGGTGGGCTAGATTTGTGAATTTCTAGCCCACATGCTCCCTTTATAGATATATTGACTATATTGACTCTACCCCCATTCACAGGGCACAATTTCACCCCGACTGAACATCTATGTGAATCTATTTGTGTGCCCAATAATGCACCACAATGCTTTATCTTGGTTATTATATTCTCTGCCAAGGAGAGGCCAAGGATGCCTGGGGGCTGGTCGTCTTGGTGGCAGATTGTAGCGTGGATCTGGGTCACATGGCTGATGTACAACCCGAATTCCAGAAAAGTTGGAACGTTCTTTAAAGTTGAATAAAATGAAAACTAAAAGACTTTCAAATTACATGGGCCAATATATTATTTACAACAGAACATAGATAATGTAACAAATGTTAAACCTGGGAAATTGTACACCTTTATCCACTAAATGAGCACATTTCAAATTTGATGCCTGCTACAGGTCCCAAAAAAAGTT
>JAQLOM010169138.1:0-11449 GCA_030068315.1 Chrysichthys thysi | reverse complement strand
ATTGGGCATTCTTCTCTTTTATTTTCTCAAAATGCTCCCGGACTTCCGAGCTCCGTTCCAGGTAGCCATAACGGAGGTTGCTGCTTCTTCAGCATTTAAAGGCAGTTGGAATCCTTGTAGGTGCATTGCTGCCCTCTTCTGTTTCACTCCGGTATTACACTCTTAAATTCTACGTCTTTCAGGATCTTACAAAGCTTCAAACGACGCGTCGACTACCAAATTAGTTTTGGTAGTCGACATAGTCGTGACTAGTCGTGGCAGCCCTACTCACAGGAATAACAAAAATTCAGCACCAAGAATCAAATTGGCAAGTAACCACACCACAAACATTTCAGTTCAAATGTGTTGTGTTTCATGAAGGAGTTCGATGATAGTTCAGTGTCGAAACCCGTGATCAAATAAAGTGCTGCAATGCATTTGCAGTCTGTCACCTCACCTTAATGAGATGTCTCATTAAAACGCCGTCACACACATCAAAGCAACATGCTGCAGAGCTCGTGTGAATAAACAGAGCATGAGCTGAGCTAAAATAATATCACGGAGAAAGCTTAATAAAGTGTGAAGCGACACTTAACACTTAGAGCTTTGTAAGAGTCAGACGTAAAGCTGCAACTTTGACACATTAGACTCCTATTAATGCTAATTAAACATCTTACAGAAAGCTTCAACACGTCAATTACTACACTGGGCGAGTTGCTGCTATACCAGTTCTGCATTCCAAAATTCAACAGAAATGAAAACAGGTGTGCATGAGAGAATGGCGTTACAAGGTTAGCAAAGTTCCCCTCTCATTTGCTGCTTCTCTCTCGAACACGGACACACACACACACACACACACTCATATGGCCTGCATTTCTTCACGGATTCCTGTCAGCACTTTTTTCCATTTCAAGACGGTCTGTAAATGAGAACAGAAATGTTATTGTAGTGCAGTTTTCTCTCCTTCCTCATCCACGTTTCTGAGCACACTTGTCTTCGATAAGGCTTTATTATAAAACATTATCACAGATACCCCTGGCAATATTGCTGTTTTATCACTAAACTTGGCCATGACTTCAATCTTCTAGCTATTCTTCAGGAAGTTGTGATTCAGAAACTATAATGTGTGGAGAGGAGAACACTTTCTGCACCAACATTTCCCATCATGCACCACAGAACACACGTGAGCAGGCCTTGTAGCAGGTAATGGACATGAATACTAGCGATGAACTAGCTTCGGAACTGAAACTGAAATCCATGGCTCAGCAGCCTGGTTCAGCTCAATGCACATGGTGTGAACCACTTCCTTTGTCCTGCTTCGTGTTCAATCACACAATCCTTGACAGAAAACACTACAGTTTTTCTAAAGTCTCTCCCAAAATTTGCTTACAAATAAGACAATACACTGAATATGGCAGGTGGAGCATTCTCTCCCCTGCCAATCACAGCAGCACTAGCCAGTCATGAGCTCTGCAGCTCTGCATGTGGAACAAATCAGATAGTGCTTTCCTCAGAGTCAGCATGTCACGCTGCCCTGTGACGCAGTTGTCTTACTTCACTTCTCCAATGGAACCAAACTGAAAATTTCTATTAAACAATTTAAACACAAGCTTGTTGTATGCAATGGATTCTCTCTCTGTGTGAGTGTAAGTGTGTGTGTGTGTGGGGGGGGGGTTCCAAAGGCCCTTCATTATCCCAGTAGCTGCTCAGCTGTGAGATGTTACTTCATCAAATTATCACCAGTCTATTAAACATGCAGCTTAATTTCATTTATGAGATTAATTAACACAGCTGCTGTGTGTTTAATTAGTACAAAACATGTTGGTGACAGCTGTAGTGATGCATCACTACACACACACACAAACGGAAACCTACATTTTTATGACATTGGCACCATTTCAAAATTACACCAGCTTAATCACATGTGACTGTTGGTTTATTCTGGATTCTGATTGGTCAGAAGGCATTGATGAATTTTCTATAATAGCATCTCTGACGATAGTGCAGCTGCAAATCCCAGGTTTATATAAATGCACCCTTTCATTACGTTATCGCTTCCATAAGGACTTCATCCACAAAGACTTCTCCAGGGGACAACCCATAAACAAATGCTTTGGAAATTGTTGACATGATTACATTGTCTGGAAGGAGACCTTCACTTTTATGAACAGTTAGGGAACCAAGAGGTAAAGCTCTGACTTTTCCGGCAGTTTTCCCACCTCTTTCAGGACAAAAGAGTTGATGCTGTGTGATTTCTCAGTAACATGGCAAGCTACGTTCATAGACGCTGAGGGAACGAGAACTGACTCCCACTGACGTTCCACAACATTTACAAAAGAGTTTATTAGCTCATTAATGATCATCACATGACAATTTTTTAACAGGTCATATTTAAATATAAGGTTATTTAAGATCCGAGAGACTCGAGTTTCCAGAACAGAGGGGTTTGTGCTTTCCGGGTTCTCAGTAATAGGACAAGTACTTCTATAGTTGTTTAAGAAATGAGAGAGACTGGTGAAGAAATAAAATTAAGCCACATCACATGAGCAAGAGTGCTGTTGAAGTGAACATCAGCCTGGATGTGACTCAGCCACAGGAATTCATCACCGGGAATTACAGCCGTGCTGTTATTCACTACGACGCCACTCTCGCTCATGTGATATTGCCTTTACACAAGAGTTCAATAAACAAGAAATCAATATAGAGTAACTGATATTTCAGACACAACATGAACAAATATGTATTTTTGCTCCATCAAAGAAAATAGTTCCCATAAAGAAGCCACGTTGTGTGTTGCCATAGTAACAAACTGTTACTAGAACTGGAATTGTATCTAGCAAACACTAACAAGTGAAATGTTAATAGTAACAGTGAAGTGTACAAGTGCTCTTATACCAAGTATGAACACTCTTGGATGACAGTTTGTTCAATCAAATTAGTGCAGTGAAACTCACTGCTATACAACAGGGTACGTCGCTGCTATGATGTAAATGTAACAGGACCGAACTCCCACGCTAGAAAACCTGCTGACTGGTATAAAGTACTGACACTTGATACACCCTGTATTAACGTTAAACAAACATCTCCTAAAAGATAACTTCAGCACATCAGTAATTACATGCTGTCGTTTGTTTATTAAGAAAATATACGGAATTTGTTTATTATCAGACTCAAGAAGTCCCTCTGAATGTGAACGCATCACAAGTGCTTCGTCATAAAGCTATCGCTTAGGTTCCTGTCATAAACTTAATCATACATTATATTATATTATTAACAACTGGTAGCAAATTTCTGTGGGACAAGTCAGGAAGAGGTGACCAAGAACAAACACTAACCTTTCCTTTCCAGTTTTTATATTTTTTGCCACATTGCAAAAAAATGTAGTTTATTTCGCCATTGTTGAGTGCGTTCAGTCATTAGATCTGTACTGTTAGAGGGCACTCACGAGTGCATTTTTATTTCACAAACACTCAAGTCTGTTAGTGGTGGACTGGTTGCTAAAGTAGGTAGGTAGGTAGGTGTGTGTGTGATCAAAATAATCTAAATTATTGTATTATGGTGGCACAGTGGTTAGCACTGTCACCTCAGCAAAAAGCTTCTGGGTTTGAACCTTGCGGCTGACTCGGGCCTTTCTGTGTGCAGTTGGCGTGTTCGCTCTGTGCGGGTTTCCTCAGGGTGCGGTGGTTTTCTTCCACAGACTAAAGACATGCACATAAGTTCAACGGAGTACTCCAAATGGTCCACTGGGGTAAAAGTGAGTGTGAATGGCTGTTCATCTCCATGTTAGCCCTGCGATAGATCAATGGCCTGACCAGGCTTTACCCCGCTTCTCGCCCAAAGTCAGCTGGAATGGACTTCAGCTTCCTCACAACCCACAACTGATGAGCAACATTTATCTTGCATTTTCATATAAAAAAAAAAATGTGCATAGTGTTGTATTTAAATAACACTGGGGCTGTTTCACTCATTCCTATTGTTAAAAAATATCAGGATTTGTTGGGGGTTTTTTTTTACTCATCATGTTAATATTGTGTTGAAAGACAGGACAAAGTGAAAGTTAAGGAGACGCCCACTAATTTTACACAGAGGGGCCCAAAAAAATGTATACACACTTCAACATAAACATTTGCACAAGAGCTGTATTTCTAGATTTATACAGACATCAAAAGGTAGCTGCAAGTCATGTTTCACAATCAGGTGGTCTCAAGTGGTAGTGTGGTGGTGCACCATCTCACTTTAATGGGCAGAGATAACCACCGCTGAAGTGTGTATACATTTCTTTGAGCCTCTCTGGATAAAAATGTGGCACATTTATGATACAAATCCCTATGAAGGATCTGCTACTGTAGAAAAGATAAGGTACTGGAGTATTAACCTGTGATTTCTGATGGGATATCTGATCAGAATCCAACAGCACTGGGGCGTAATGCAGTTTCAGATCATGTTGTTTTAAGTATCTGTAATGAAGGAAACTCATGTAATACATAATTGGGGTTCAAACATTTCCATGCTTATTCACTCCAGTACGAAATAAAAGTTGTGGTAGGAACAAAAACCATGTGCTGCATTGCAGTCAAGTCATGGTGTTTGTGGACAAAACTCAGGGGAAAATATCTCAAGCCTCTTTCCTGCAAACAACTTTCTAAACATCTGCTCCTTGTTGTGCTGCTGTGCTCCGAGATACCAGAAATGGAACGAGGGAAAGGAGAAAGAGGGAGGAGGTCATTCTTTACTTCACAAAGCCTGGAAAGCCCGAGTTGTGGGCGGACCAACACTTCCTCTGTGTGAAATACAGGAAAGACACAGTGGCTACATCCCAAACCCCACAGCAACACACTCATCAGCGAGTAAAAATAGGCCGAAGAAAAAAATAAAAATTTAAAAATTTAAAAAAAAATACACCCCACAAGTGGCCACGTCCCATGCTACATACTACCACTGAGTTCTGTGATGAAAATGTATGTCAAACTTCAACAGTCACAAAACAACATAAGGATTATGGATCATTTCCAAACCCTTTGCTAGTTTAAGAAATAACATATCAAATGCGCACAGAATGGAAATATCACAGCGGCTACAGCCCAAAACACAGGACAGGCTTCAAGCCTAATTTACACACCACTTCATGTTACCTGCTCAGATTTGTATTGTTTGGTCCTCAGTGTCGTAAGCTAACTGTGCTAATTTACAACATGACACACCCACATCAGACCACATGCGTTAGCAACTGGAAGTAATGCTGGAAGGTCCTAACCCAAAGCCTAAACCTAACCATAGCCAGACGTCTATCAAGGCTGGCGTATTACACAAGGTGAAGCGGGTGTGTTTCGTAGAAGGTGTCCACAATTAGATCTACTAGTTACTTTTTTCAGAATGTCTCATTATACCTTTAAATGAGACGTCCTCCAACATTCCTGTTTACATGCATGCATCTCTACCTCAACCATGTAAATAAAATATTGTCCAGTTGGTTAGTGTACAATGCACAGAGCTGACTGTAAACTGTCTCGCAAACTGCTGTAAAAACCCCAACTGAGACGTGTATTCAGAATTCGCTGTATACACGTCCAAAGAATACTTCTAAAACCCGTATTGATCCGTCATGCATTTATCTAGCGTCACTTTTGTCCATACTGATGCGACTATGGAATACTCCAGCCAACTTGTCACTCAGTCTGCCGTTGGTACACTCACATCTACGGGCAAATTAGAGTAGCCAATCGGCCTAATCTGTACGTACAATCACCCCCTGCCTACCGCGGGGGTTACGTTAAATGTTCTTGTAATGTTTGAATTAACATTTTTTTTTATTTTATATTCCAGAGTCCTGCGAAAGCCAAAAAATTCCACGAATCAAAATTTGAAAATCCACGATGCACTGAACCGCGATATTGCGAGGGTTCACTATATTTGGACTGTGGGAGGAAACTAGAGTACATGGAGGAAACCCACAGAAGCAAATGCAAAACAGGTCAACCCCAGGGATTGAACCCAGGACCTTTATGTTGTGAGGGCACGATGCTAACCACATGTCTTCACTGGAAAATGGTAAATTCAGAATAAGGCCAAATTCCTAATATCCAAACAGTATATGCTGTTTTACATGATATCAAATTCTGAATATCATCATCCTCTGAAAAAATAAATAAATAGTGCACTAAACACAAATGAATGAATAAATACACAAATAAAATCTCATTTATTCATAAGAAAGAAGGAAAAGACAGATATAAAACACAGAGTTTAAGATAATAGAAAGAGAGACAGGAAATCCTCATAGTATTAGTTCACATTTCTCAAATCCTCAAATCCGATAACGTAATCCGACTGTCGAATAACCCTGAAGATGAAACTGAAAACCTGATGTGAACACAGTCTCGCCCTCTGTCTCTGATTTCGCTTCCAGACCCTTTTCCTGACAACTTGGTCATCTGTTGCTGGTTTACTTCACACATCCTCTCAGATATCGGCGGTTAACCGGAGCGGTGACAGTATCGCGGCGGACTTCGGCGCGTCGCTGCTCTGCTTTCCTCAGCTAGGACTTCACATTACTGGACGAAAATAGCCAAAAAAAAGACATACAAAAGCTAAAAATATTCCTACCTGAATCTAGGAGAGTCTCTGAGACATTCCTCAAAATCCACCGTGATCCTCATGTTCGTCTTTTGAAAGGCGAATTCTCAAGAAAATAAAGTTTTGTGTCTTTATTTATGTTTGTGTCTGACAGAGACCGAAGGTTAGCCCAGCTAGCCAGTCCAAGTCTCACACAGCAGCTTAGCCACCTCAGCAACAAACACAAGCCCAGCTAGCTCTCCTACTGCTGGCTGGCCAAGGAAAACGAAAATAAATCCCAGAAACATATATAAGTATAAAAATGCTTTGACACAAATTAAAAACAACGCTGAATTTAAAATAAGTTGTTAGGTCTTTTTTCTAACTCCGTTGCTCAGACGAACTCAGACGGGTTCAGGTCCCTATTGCCAAATAGGTGGACTGTAGAATAAATATTCCCACCCGCATTCCGACCAATCCCGCCTCTGCTTAATGTAGTTTAGACGCACGAGCAGGTTGCTGATTGGACAGTGAGTTTTACCTGCTAGCCAGTCGTGGGACAGAAGGCGGGATTTGAGTGGGCTGGGCGGGAGAAGGGGAGGGGTGTCTGGGCGTCTGACGTGTGCCGCTTTCTGTAGTTTATTTTATTCTTGTGAACTACATTTCTGTTTGAGCAAAACGCAGATCATCTGGACAAATCTCAGAGCTGTGCTTCATCCGGGGGATTTCATAATCACTCTTAGCTGGCTAGTTAACGTATGATATATAATAATAATTAATTGATTGATTGATTAATTAATAAAAAATAGTTATTAATTCTCTTTTTGCGCGCACACACACACACACACACACACGTGTGTGTGTGTGTGTAGTTATACTCGATCAATAAAAGATTAAATAAAATGTTAATAAAACTGAGTATAAAAACAGAATAAAAGCCCTCATGATTCCTGGGATTTGGACTAATGGTTTCCAGTAACTGTACGTTGGGCGTCCATTAAGTTCTAATGGTTCCTTGTGGAATTCTAGCTTTTTTTCTTTTTCACTAGTAGCTAGTGCTGCTCCACATTACAGGTTTTGTCTGAATTCATTTGAATAACTCCCCATCAGGAGTATGCTCCTTTGAGTCCTCCTTTTGTCCATTTTTTTTATTCAAGGTTTATAACATGAAATAAAGACAAAGTGCTTAATCTAAATCATTGCGTCTTCATCCAGATGAATAAACTGTTAATGTGTTTCAGTGATTTGCAGTGCAGAATCAGGTATAAATGTCAGAGAGGACCTCACCATCCTGCTCGACCCTACAGAAATCTTCAAAAGAATGAATGAATGAATTTATTCATAGGTTGGTGGAAGAAGCCCCACATCATGTGGAAAAAGCCTCAAGTTGGATGGAGGAAGCAAGAGGTTGGGTGAAAGAAGCACGGGGCTGGGCAGAAGAAGCACTGGGCTAGGCCGAGGAAACCCCCAGGTTGGACAAAAAGAGTGGGTAGAAGAGGCCCTGAGATGTTCAGGAAAAATGCCTGGTTGGGAGGAGGGTGCCTGGGGATGTGTGAAGGAAAATCTCAAGGTGGGTGTAAGAAGCCCCAGGCTGGTCAAAAGAATCCTCAGGGTGGCTGAAGAAGCAGGTGACTAGGCAAAGTAAGTCTGCAAGTTGGTGGACAAAACCCCATGTTTGGTGCAAGAAGCCTGAGAGAAAGCCTGCTGGGAAGCCCCAGACTAGGTAGAATAAGACCCAGGCTAGGTGAAAGAAGACCCAGGCTGAGGGGAAGAAGCAAACTGGGCAAAAAAAGCACAAGGCTACGCACAGGAACCCCAAGGGAGAGCAAAAGAAACCCCAGGCTGCGAAGAGGAAGCCCCAGCGTGGGTGGAAGAAGCCTCAAGGTGGGCAAAAGAACTCCTGATTGGGCAAAGAAAGCCCCATACAGGGCAGAAGAAACACTGGGTTAGATGGATAAAGTCTGAGAGGAAGAAACACCAGGTTGGGCAGAAGTACCTGATGACGGACCACCTCATTACATTTTCTCTAAAAAAAAAAAAAAAATCTCCCATAATTCTCACCACCAGGTGACAGCATTACAGCACAGATGTACGTACTCTCTCTCTCTCTCTCTCTCTCTCTCTCTCTCTCTCTCTCTCTCTCTCTCTCTCTCTGTGTGTGTGTGTAAATCTGATCCTCAGCAGGATGATGTGTTTACAATCTTTGAATGAAGCAGAATTATATTTGTTCATGTAATATAACGTGCGCGCATGAGATCACACTCTTCGAATAGTTTTTTTTTTTTTTAGGTTTAAAATGTTCAATTCTTTTTGCAATAACATCAAATTCATTTAAAACTGACTTTGAAAAACTGCATTATTATACAGATTTTCTGTGTAGGTTTAGTCACTGAATCATCAAAGTCAGATGACTGGAAAATTATAAGTCCTTTATCCATAGCACAAGAGCCTCAGTTGTAATATCATCAATAAAACATGATGTTTTATTGAATGTAAACAAAATGGTTAAACGTATCATTTATATATAGGTGAATTTAAGTCTCTTGTGATTTATTCATTCATTCATTTATTCATTTATTTATTCATTTATTCATTCCTTCATTCATTCATTTATTTTATTTTTATATTTTTTTTGCTGTTTTGAGAGAGATGTAAACTGGTTATTCTTCAATATTGTATAGCATAGGGCTATTTCCACAGCCAGACAAAAATAACATAAAATCAACTGGAACTGAATCACATATTTACATGATGCATCTGGTGTGAATCGGCCTGTATGGTATTAATCAGGGACATCACAGAACATGTTATTTAGCTCTGTTTACGTTTCCCCAGTTTACACAGAGGCCATGGAAAACACACACGTGTGTTCATGCGCTTACACTACTAGACTCATTCTTTATAATTACCGACTTACTGAGCCAACTGTAATAAAAATAAAGCACATTAGCTATACATTCACTAGTTTGGATGGAGCAGGGTTGCGATGGAGAAAAACAGGTTTTGGTTCACTTTGGAAACCTGTTTTTGTACTGCTGTAAGTATAGTATGATTTTGTTTCATTGCGTCAGTACCCCTCGTTGTCAGCGACCGATAGTGTCTGATTGTCAAGCACGACACATTAGAACATAAGAGCTGTTCTTTTTAATAGCATCGAGACATTTTATTCACATCTAGCGATGAACTACTTGTGCTAAGTTTTATGTTTAGGATGATTTCTTGGGCCATTTCTATTGTAGGAAGATGCTGTAGCTCCTTATCTTGATACTTTCCCAGCTCGCAGTGTACTTTGCTTAGATCATTAATCATCACAGTATGATTTTAAAAAAAAAATGCAGTATCAGCCTGAGACTGGATCAATATTAATGCATCCCTAATTTTAATACTTTAACAGAAACAAATGCTTTCATGACTTCTGAACTTCTGAGATTAATAGCGCAACCTTTTAACACCTTATATCTACAGTATAATGCCTTCAAAGAAGTGTCTGGCTAGAAAAGTCGTATTAGAGCTTCACTATTAGAACCATGCGATCACAAATCTCTTGTACATAAAAAGCCACTTGAACTTCAGACGTGAAACATACACATGTGGAATGTAGGCCCATTTTGACATGTGATTTTTTCAGGGATTCATTTATTTTTAAAACATTTTTGAGATGTTCACATATTCACAGACTCACGTGTGAAAAATATAAAATCAAAGAGTTTTATGCAATTGCATAAAATTCAGTTACTGTGCAGTTTTTATGCAATGACATTTAAACCACTAACAGATGAAGTGGCAGTGGCACCTTTCAAGGGGTGGGATATATTAGGAAAATAATAGGGATGTGTTGTGTTCGAAACAGGAAATCTACACAAGAATAAGGATCTGAGTGACTTTCACTAGGACCAAATTGTGATAGCTAGATGACTGGGTAGGAGCATCTCCAAAATAGCGGGTCTTGTGGAGTCTTCCTTGTGTGCAGTGGTCTTGAACGTGGGGAATGAAGGCTAGCCCATCTCGTCTGACCCCTCAGAAGGCCTACTGTAGCACAAATTGCTGAAAAAGTTAATGGTGGTTGTGATAGAATGGTGTCAGGACACCCAGTGCATCACAGCTTTCGGTGTATGCTGCTGCGTAGCCACAGACCGGTCAGCGTGCCCATGCTGACTCCTGGCCACCATTGAAAGCACCTACAATGAGCACATGAACATCAGTCCTGGACCATGAAGCAATGGAAGAACGTGGCCTGGTCTGAAGAATCACATTTTCTTTCACATCATGTGGAAGGCCGGGTTTGTGTGTATCACTACCCAGGGAAAGGGATAGCAACATGATGCACTATGAGAAGAAGGCAAGCTGGTAGGGGCAATATGATATTTTGGGTAATGTTCCACTGGGAAACCTTGAGTCCTGGCTTTCAAGTGGATGTCCATTTGACACGTACCACCTATCTAAACCATAGCAAGTTGTAGACCAAGATCAAGTACACCTCTTCATGGCAAGTGTATTCCATAATGGTAGTGGTTTCTTTCAGCAGGATTATGCACCCTGTCACACTGCAAAAAATGTTCAGGAACATTACAAAGAGTTCAAGGTGTTCATTTGGCTTTCAAATTCCCCAGAGCTCAATCCACTTGAGCATCTGTGAGATGTCCTGGACAAAGAAGTCTGATCCATGGAGGCCCCACCTCACAACTTATAGGACTTAGAGGATCTGCTGCTAAGGTCTTGCTGCCAGATACCACAGCACACATTCAGGGGTCATGTGGAGTCCATGCCTCAACAGGGTTTGGCGGCACAAGGGAGACCTACCCAGTATTAGGCAGGTGGTTTTAGTAGTTCTCATGTTATATATACAGTACCGTGCAAAAGTCTTAGGCACGTGCAAGGAAATGCTGCAAAGTAAAAATGACTTCAAAAATAATGAAAT